>SRPU01000834.1:0-13465 GCA_018360185.1 Claviceps lovelessii | reverse complement strand
TCTAGGCATTTCAATAAGATGGGGGAAGATAGAGAAAAAGGAAAAAAAAAAAAACAGATCCGGGAAAGGAAGAGAAAAATAAAGAAATAAATAGTATTCAGTATACTAGCATATGGTGTGTATTTATATCTAACGCGCTAAGCGCGACAGTGCGGGTCATCGCGTTCGAGAGAGGTAGGTGAGGACTTTGCGACTATTTTTTTTATTTTATTTTTTATTTTAATTTTTTTTTTAAAAAAAGGAATATAGTCGATTTCATGCTCTAATAATGCTGAAAAAAAATTGAAGACGTAATGTTTTGTGGGAAGTAACTAGTTGTGAGTGCACGCTATTCAATGGCTTATATGCGATGAAATGAACGATTTTATTTTATTTCTCTTGAGTACCACCCTTGTAATTGCATCACATCAACCTCTTTTTCCCTTTTTGTAGGTGTGACGACTGTCCTGAAACACGACAATGATCGCGATTAGGACCCGAGCCAGTGCATCGATCGCGGTCTCAATATATTCGGTTACGAGGTACGATCGCCGCAAGAGGTGCAGATACGACACTACGGTTTTTTTTTTTTTTTTTTTTTTTTTTTTTTTTTTTTTTTTTTTTTCAGTTTCATATTTTCATCATATACTTATTTAAGAGGTACAGTGACAGCAAAGGGCAGGTGACGAGATATGACATCACATTTTGTTCTTATTTTTTTTTAAATCATATGATATATCTAGGTACAAGGTACAATCATCGCAGGAGGAAGCGGAGAGATACAACACCACCATTATTTTCATTTTCGTTGCCCGACCATGTATTCGGTGACAATGTACAATCACCGCAACAGGTGGAGAGATACAACACGAATAGTGCTCATACGATTTGACGCCCGGTGCTTGATACGCAACGGTCGTCGTACATACTGCACATGATCGGCACGCCTATTCAACTGTCTATGAAGATGGCTTTCACTGAGCCGGTCCAGAATTCGTTTTAGATGAACCGTGTGTCCCTCCCGCGCTTTGGAAAATAGTGGAATATCATCCAAATAGACAACATGAATGACATCTTCTGGGCCTCGAAGGGCCTGATTAATGTAATGTTAGGATGTGGCAGGGGTGCGTTTGTTAGCCCGAATGACATAACAAGAGACTCATAATAACCAAGTTGAGTTCGAAAGGCAATTCTGCCTTCGTCTTCTACGGTTCGTATACGATAATAGGCTGCCTTGATGTCTAATTTAGAGAACTATTTTGCACCTGAGATCCGATCCAGAATTTCTGATATCAATTTATCCCCGATCTCACTCTCGGTAGAGAATCCAGAAGATGGCGCTGGATATACAATGGAGGAAACAAAGACGAAGAATAAAAAAATTCGATTCTGCTGCCTAGTGGTATCAAAATTATGAGATGCTGCACACTGTGTTGTATTTCTCCGGCACTCATAAAAAACTCATAACAAAAAATAAAAAATTCCACAACTCCAAAACGAATGAGAAAATCCATATTGAATTTAAACGGATTGTTTCGTGTCTACGAAACACACTCAACAGAACGTGCACCAACTCTTTGGTCAGAGCGAACACGCTTCAGGATGATCTTGTCTCCGCGGCCGAACAAGCCGAGACATAGAGGCAGTGGAACGATGACCACGGCAAGGATGGCTTGGAAAATGAGAGCAGTCTTCATGTTCTGGGGTGGCGAGCCGTCATCGCCTGCCGTCAGGGCGTTACTAACGACGAGGATAATGGCACCAAAGAGCTGTCCACCTGCCCAGGCAGTGGTAGAGGTCACTTCGGGGCTGAGAGGATGGCTAAGCTCGGTCAGGAATTCGAGCGCAATGGGGACTAGGGAGAAGGATGCGGCTCCGAGGATACCAAGCACAACGTATGGACCGACAACGGTGCCCGATTCAGGCATCCAGATAAACGCAAAATAGCAAATGCCGATAACAGGCACGAAGAGCTTAATGGCGAAAGAGAACTTCTTGCTCCGGTCCAGGATCGGTGACGTGATGGCCGAGATGACCAGGCCGGCAGCGATGAGAACGGCACCCCCGATACCGGCCTCATCATTCGAAAATCCATAAGGGACCATTATCTGGCTCAAGAGAGAAGAGATGGAGTTGAAACAACCGACGTAAACGAAGAAAGGAATAAGGACGAGCCACAGTTCGAGCGAGCGAACGAGAACCTTGAATGATTCCTTGAGGCCTAGCTTGAGCGTTTCGGCTGCTGGCCCAACGGGGGTTGGCGGCGCGGCTGGCACAAAGAAGGCGGGAAAAGAGCAGATGGTAGACTTTGAAGAGGCGATGCGTGATTAGCAGATATCCATGGTCCACGTTGCATCTCGGGGCGATGAATGTCTCCGCCCGGGAATGAGTGACTATGTGTACGTGTGCGTGTACGTGTGCGTGTACGTGTGCGTGCAAACTTACAATGATGGCAACGTAGAGAACCATGTTTGAAACGTCAGTTGGCTCCTTGGCCAGGAGCGGGTTAATCACCTGGCCCAGCGCGCCGCCCAGAGGATTCGCCAAACTTGTCAATGCCGTGGCCGCAACACGGCCGCGGTTCGTGAACCACATATCGGAGTAGCGAGTCGGAGCCGCCAGAGTAAAAGGTTGCGCAAATCCGATGAGAATCTCACCGACTATGACGGCGCTGTAGTGACCGTTGGTTGAGCTAGCGGAGCCCGCATATCGAATCCAATTTCCAACGATGATGAGGACCGCGGCAATCATGAAGGCCAGCTTCGGACCACGGTGCAAAATGGCAATTGTGATGGGGAAAACGACGACAAAGGCCAGGAAGAAAACTATGCTGACCCAGTTGATGGCTGTGGCGGAGACGTCGTAGTAAACAGCCGAGATGTCAGCGACAGGCGCAAATGTGAGCCACTACGCAGATCATGAAAGACGTCAGCAAATGTCCCAGATGTGAGGAATACCACAGAAACGAGTGGTATGGAAGAGGCTGTGACGCCCTAAGGCGACGTCCTAAGACCTGGATTGGACGTGTATCTTACATCCCATGAGACAACAATGTTCATCAAAGTGAGAGTGATGAGGCCAAGCCATCGTCGCCCATAAGTTCTATACACTATCGGCTGGGCATTGATGCTGACCTCCTGTTCGGCGTCGACAGTTCCATGCTCACCGAGGCTACGCTCGGTCGAAAAACAGTGTTGCGATGCCGAGTTTTTGCTCTTCCAAAATCGCGCGCCGAATCCGATCCCGATCCCGCTGCCACTGCCACTGCCACTGCCACTGCCACTGCCACTGCCATTGCTGCCGCCGTCGGTGCCGCCGGTGTCATTGGCTTTCATGATTGACGAAGGGGGCCTGGCGCGCGGTAATTGTGATAAGCCAAGTTACAGGGAAGTGAGACCACGCTCCCCAAAAAAAGAAAAAACTTCCGCGAGAAGCGCACACGCCTGGTACTCTAATCAAGTCTTTTATCGAGACAGAGGAGGGAGAAGAGTCAAGGGAAAAAAATGACGCCTCTCAAGTTGTACGCGCGAACGCTCCTGCAATTCTTCGGGAGAGGCGTGGTGCTAGGTCAGCTCGACAGAATTGGAATGGAACCGTCGTCGGCTGGCCGTCTCGAGACGCCGGCAGCTTTCCCCGTGGACATGAATCTGCAGTGAATCCCAGCTCGTCGACTCTGCGACCTCTGAAGGGTAGCTGGTGATCTTTGTCCAACGATGGGCCGCGTAATTGACAGGGTCAAATCAAAGCTGCTACGGCTACCGAGAAGAGGAGATGATTTGACGAGCCGGGTAAAAGTCGCAGCCTCGCTGGCTAACCCCAAAGGTAGGCCAGGGGGGCAGGAATCTGGAGAGCACCGACGACACCGGCGGACGGCTGCACAGCCAAGACGAGACGGCGTAGATGGTGAATACTGAAGGAAGGAAGTCAAATCAACGTCAAGGCTCGAGAATCTCGGGGCGTCACTTGTACCCTCACCCCAGGCAGAGATTTTAGAGGGCGCTCGTTTGGGAGCAAACTCTTGTTAGAGCGCGCCTCCGTCCACTGTGGAGTCGAGGCAAAACTGAGCAGTGAGGATATCGATTAATCCTGGACCATGGGAAGAGCTTGTGGATCAACCGGGCCGCGCGTCAAGCATCTTGATTAAAGTCGCCTGCTCCCCTTTCTTCATCGATCAGATGACGAAGAACGATGTACCAAGCACGTGGCGAAACATGGATCACCAAGTTTGTAACCATGTGATCTGATCTTTGTGGTGCAAGTCAGGAGGAGGCTTTTTCTTTTCCTTTCCTTTCTTTTCTTTTCTTTTCTTTTTTTTTTCATGCGAAGTGATCCTCCTGTTTGCTCCCGCGTCCCGAGTAGAACTCTGTTTCATATTTTTTCGCTTTGTCGAATAGAATCCATCCGAGTATCAGTTGGAGTGAGACGTGAGACACGTGGGGCGCCACTAAACGGCCGCCAGACCAGCGCGCGCGGGAACCGAGTCCGCGCCGGATGGACTTGCCACCGGCGAGTGAACTGACACGGCTGTGTGGGCGGGATGAATCCATTTCCAAAGAACAAATCAAAGATTGGATGTATGATGTATTTGAGAAGGAAAACGAGCCGTGAACTTGTCTGGCGGGTGGGAAGCGGCACTTGGGAGTATTGCAACGCCGTAAGCAGCCGGCAGGAGAGAAAGTGGTGCGGTCGCTCTTGCCTCTGGTCCCGCGTCTTGCTTGGACTTGCCCTTGCCCTTGCCGTCGCATCTTGCATTGATGTCTGTGCACGTGCCGAGAACGCCAGCCAGTTCCGACTGGGCTGTCGTTTCAATACTACCTCTGTCGATGGAATACTACCTACCAAGATACCAAGGTGGGTAGGCACTTAGCTGAGGCCAAGGATTACCTTTACGTACCCGTCTAGGTCTTGGACAATATCATCAGGCTTCAATATTGCCGGTTGTTGCTTTCGTCTAGAGCCGGACCTCCTTCGTGTAGATTTAATCAATACATACCACCCCTTACACAAGTACATAGTATGCACTGTGTATACCAAGACGTAGATGAGGAAAAAAATTCTATTGGCGCTGTAGCATCTATGATACAGACAAACAAATCGGTTCGCCGTCCTGCGAGGCCCCAAAACGAACTCTTTATACAGGGGTCCCTGGCTAATACAGTTCTGGCAGATTATACAAGGACGCGTTGGTTCTTATTTTTTTTTTATATTTTTTTCTTCTTCTTCACACAGACACCGCCCCGTCAAACAATATACGCACACATTGCTTGTTCGGGTGTTGTTTCTATCCACTCTGACTTTCTTTTTTGTTCTCGTACTTGTCGGTCCCTTGCCCGATAGTTACGAGGAAACCGGACAAGCTCCGTGTAAGTTCCGTCGACGGAAAATGAAAGGGAATATCGACGACAGGTTTTGTAGCCGCAGAAGGCATGGTGCAGGAATGACTTATCGCAGCTTGGACCAGAGCTTAGGAGCGGCGCAAGCGGTGGCGCAATGAGCAAGATGGAAAACTATACAACACGGCAAATGCAAAATTAGTGGACATGATATAGACGCATATGAGGTGAGGGTACGTCGATCTATCCCCTTCTCTTAGAGAGGCAGACACACTTTTGAGCTGCGAACGGCGGCATCGAGGTTGTCTTGACGGCGGTATTGTGGAACAAACAGAAAATATGAACGTACACTCTTCGACGCAGTCCTCCTTGGCCTCGCCCTCACTCTCCTGCTGATGGACGCGCTCCACGCACTCGTCAAAGTGGTGCTTGGAGGGGGCGCACTGGGCGGAGTTCTTGCACTCTGTATTTGTTCGGAAACAGTCAGTATACAAGTCATTGCATATCATGCAAGAAAATTGGCGAAGTATGCGGCCATTGGCGGCCAAGGACGTAGATCAAGCGCGTATGATCTCGGGAACAACCCTTCAAATACGAGAGGGGTGAAGAATGGAATATGGGGAGGGCGAGCGATCTAACCTTCCTCAAGAGTCTCTTTAGGATCAACAATCTCTTCCTCGTCCTCCTCTTCCTCCTCCTCATCCTCCTCCTCCTCCTCCTCCTTCTCGGCGTCCTCGGCGTCCTCGGCGGCTTCCTCGTCGTTGGACTCCTCGGTTGACTCCTCGGTAGCGCGTTCGTCCTTGGAATCAGCATCGGCAGCCTGCTCCTCCTGTGAAAAGAAAATTTCATTAGGGAACCTTTTTCGGACACTGTATGAGAAGTGATTTGGTGCGGTATGGGCTGACAATGCACCAGGCTGTGCGCATCGGGCATCAAGAAGCAGGAAAAGACAGAGTCCCTCACCTTCGGCTCCTCGGCTGGCGCCTCGGCCTCAACGACACTCCATGGCGTCACAGCCTCGACAATTTCGGAAAAGGCGTCCCAGATACCCATCGTGACTAGTTGGCGGATCACAACGGCGACAGTTGTAGATGATGTGTAGTGTGCGGTGGTTCGGCCAAAATCGTGACAGGACAATCGGAAGCTCTCGGTCAAAGTCGCGAAAGCGAAAACTGATCCGGAATTGGCGCACTTTGATTGGTGGAGCCTATCCACCACGGGTTATGCTAGTCACGTGCCAGATCACATGCCCGTAGCACGGACGCTTGATTCCCTATTCACGAAGGCCACGTCCGGTCTCTCATTCATCCTCTCATCACTTCTCATCACTGTGAAGCTATAGTCTGACTACTAGACAAGAACTTTGCAGGTGCTCATATTCAACAAAATATGGCGGAGAGCCACAATAAGGAGTTTGTATATATTTCGGAATCAAGGGAAAAAAAATAAAGAGTAAGAACTTAAAAACAAAAAAACTACCCATCAACGCTGGACCAAACCTACTGCAGTGAGATTGTTTCTTTACCACCAGCGCCGTTGAACCCATGGACTGGCTACATATGCATGTCGTGAATTTTATGATCTCTCGCAGTCTTGCTCATAGAATCGCAATTATACAACTATTCAGCGCGAGCATTCCTTCACTCAGCAACGGGTACCCATAATCCAAGGGAAAAAAGAAACAGAAAACGAAGGGGAAAGAAAAAGAGGAGATGGAGGGGAGAGAAATAAAGGCAACAGTCCCACTTCTCGTGAATGGAAAGGCTGGCCAGATATTCCCTCAACTGTCTGCTTCACGGTGGTGGACCTCGCCGCGAATGTGATCTTCAAGCCGCATGCTCAATTGTTGCGCCTGCGCTTCTTCATAATTTGGCGGTGGCTCATTGGGTGCGCGGCGACTGGAAGTGTTGTCCGACGGTTCATTTCCTGCAACGTTCGAGGACGAGCTTGTCGCTGCAGCTGGCTGGTTTTCGGACGCTTCGTACGCGGGTAAAGGTTCATCGGGTATGTCAGCTCCAGGCCCCATTTCCCGTCGCATATCCTGATACTGAAATAGTCTTTCTCGAAGTCTAATGTATGCTTCATTGAACTCCATCATTCCACCATCAGAAAAGGTGAACTTGACCTCTATCCTTGGCAACTCAGGCGGTAAACCTCCCCCTGAAACAGGAACACAGTCAGACTTCCAGACCCATCCCCACCACATAGACGAAGAAGTGGTTGAATCTTGGAACTTGAGAATTGGGGCGCTAAAAGATTCGAACTTTGGTTCTTGGGTGGGCTTAGCGGGAAGATAGACAATCTAAATCAAGTCGTGTTAGCTTAGAGGACCTGTCGTCATAGCTGATGCAAGAGTGGCAATGGAAGACTCACTCTTTTGTTTGAAAGAAACAGAGTGCCCTTGTCACTTTTACGCTGGAACGATGCGCACTGAGCCCTAAGCTCTTGTGGTACAGATAGCTCGCATGATATTCTCGAATCAAGCTTGAGGAGGATTCGCTCGTTTCCTAACTTGACAAACCCTCCCTGGTTAAGCATGACCCAGCTAGCAAGAGAATCAGGGTTAGTCGGCCGTCTGGGAGATGAGGGACAGGCGATCAAATAGTCATGGGGATTGTCCATGATGAGAAGAATGTGTGCGCGTCTAGCCACTGTAGCAGGGTCATGGAGGCAGAAGGGTCAGAGGTGGTGGAGATGGGCCAAATGCATACGTTTATATACATGTATGGCCGGGATGGAAAAGTGAATGGCAAGTGCGCCAATGATGGAAGAGATGAAGTTTTTCTATTTCAACGAAATGATTTTGGCTGAAGGTAGGGGCAAGCCAGAGGACATCAATAGGTGCATGCAAAAGGGGAGAAAATGGTGCAATAGAGCTCAGAGACGATGCAGAACAAGAACGGGATTCCATGAACGGGGTCAAGGTTATTAACGACGAGGGTGAGGCCCATAGCGATGGTGAAAATAGGGGAGAGAGGAGGGGGGGGGGGGGGGGGGGGGGGGGGGGGGGTGGCGAGAGTGAATCAAGACAAGGAACGGGGAGAAGAAATCATTCGTCTGATGCTGGAATACCGAGAAAGGCTTACTTTATCGACATTGTCACCGACAGGGTTCGATTAACCTAGCAAGATGGACAATTCGTCTCCAGATTCCTGGACTGCACCTGGGTCCTAGAGTAGCCCCCAGATGAGCGTCGACTTTGCCGTCTAAGATGGACGATTGGCTCTGCGCAGGTATTCGTGCGTGCGCCGTGCGATGGTTTCCGTTACGTGTGGTGATTCCTCAGGCAGAAATGTGAACTCGAGCAAGGTAAGCTAGCAGTACCTAGTAGGTGATGATGTAGGAAGGTACGGAGCAATATTTGGTAATGGTATTTTACGAGTTGCAAGATCGATATGTACGGATATTGTATGTACAGGTATGTAGACGGGATTCCTAGTAGCTTTTGCATTTAATGCTCGGTCGAACCTTCCCTCGAGGTGTCATCTGGTGGGGCGCAGCTCAGCTCAGCGTGGGTTTGGGCGTGCGTGCGTGCGTGTGGTACCAGGCGTGCGTAATGCGTAGGTAGACTGGGCCGAGGCGGCTGCGGTTTGAGCTGCGAGGGGTTTTGACGAGAAGCGAGGGCGATAACGGTTGGTTGTGAGCAAGATGAAGTGAAAAAGAACTGGAAGATCAAATATGACACAGCCAGCTGCTAGGTAGGTAGGTAGGTAGGTATGTGGTGCAACGAGCGTGCAAGCCGAGACATGACATAACGCATTGTACTTTGTGTGGTATGTTGGTCGAGCAAATCAGAAGTCAGAAGACAAGTTCTGAGCGGGCTGAGGCTCCTTCGGCGGCGAGGGGCGAGGGACGAGGGGCGAGGGGCGAATGAGCGAATGGTATGGTTGCGATGAATGGGGCAAATTCCAGGCCAACGAGGAAGCACGGGGGGAGGGGCGGGTTTCCTTTGTCGCGGCATAGTGCACGGCAACTGGAGACTCGAGAAGGGCGCAGAGCACGGGAACGACGGGCAGCCACAAACGGGATCGTCGGGGTCTTTGCGGACGAGCAGAAAGCGGAATGGAGCAGTGACGGCGAATGCAGGCTCTGACTCTGTCGATGCTGGCCTGGCGGTGCGCATCAGCGCATCTTGATACATGCCGATGCATGTCGCGGTGCACGTCGGTGCAGGTGCATCGAGTCTCGAGTGTCTGGTCTGGCTCTTGCATCGCTCCTGCTTCAATGTCGTGCGCGCTTGCGAGCGAGGCGCCTTGCCTGCCTGCCTGCCAGGTACCCGGCCAGCGCCGGTCGAATGAGCAAGTGCAGAGAGTGTTGCAAATGAGCAGGCAGGCGCAGGCAGGTGCAGGCAGGTGCCGGCAATCCGCAATCCAGAGACGGATCAGTGGGACGCGTCAGTCTCACCTGCCTTGTGCATTCAGTCTGGTTGGTCTCTGGAGTCTAGATAAAGTAGGTACCTAGGTACCTAGTAGGTATTTGGGGCAACCCAGACGCCGCGCCATGGTGATCCGGGAGGCCATAACGGGCCCAAGTACACATTGTTGAATCTAAGTAAGTTACTATGGCAGGTAGTACAGTGTAAGTATCCTAAGTAGGTACCTACTTGATACATGACATTGCTCCACCAGCTGATTTGTGGCTGAACGATTTGGGGTGAAGAAGAAGACCCGGCACCTACTTCAAAGAAAAGGAAAAAAAAAGAAAGAAAGAAAGAAAGAAAGAAAGAAACAACGACTGACTTTTGATTTTGCTCCATCTCTTAGAAACAAAAAAGACCCTCTTTCCCCAACAAAAGGAACAGTCCTTCCGATCCCAGCTCCATCAACCCCAGATCTTTCGCCCCCCCTCCCCTGGCCGGCCATCGCGTCACGAACCATGTCGACCCTCTCCACAGACACCGTGACCAAGCTCCAGCAATACACGGCCTGCGACATCTCGGATGCGCTCCTCAAGCTCCACGTCCCCGGAGCAGGCCACCTTGCAGACCTTACATCCTACAGCACCAAACTCGGCAGCGATGCGACATTGCCGACTATTGCCCCGGTATCCACGATCCTGTTCGCGGCCAAAGGCGAGACGGCCGACCCGATGGCCCGCCCGGCTGCCAACATGCCCAAGGGCACTCACTGGGCCGATGTCACGGAGGCCCGTACCTTTGTGGTCATGAAGCAACCTCCCGGCCAGACAAATGCTATTTGCGGCGGCATAATGGCCTTGCGGATGAAGATGCGACAAGTCGAGGGCATTATTGTCGCTGGGAGGGTGAGAGACGTGCAGGAGTTGAAAGACACCAATTTGCCAGTTAGTCTGGTCCTCTCTCTCAACACCTTTGCCACCTTGAAACAAGAAAATGAATAAGAAGCCCTTTCAAACTCTGTTTTCGACTTCCTTTCCTTTCGTTTTCCTTAGATTTTGATTCATTAAAAATGGACAATGACAGATCCTCGCTCTTGGCCACTCAACCGTCGGCTCCGGAGCCGCCAGCATTCCCCACGCCCTCCAAGTCCCCCTCGACATTAACGGCGTCGTCGTGTCGCCCGGCGACATTGCCTTCCAGGATCCCATCAATGGTGTTGTCATCATCCCCGGCGACAAGCTAGACCAGGTTGTGGACATGCTGCCCCGGTTGACGGCGGCGGACGACAGGGTCAAGGAAGATATCCTCAAGGGCGTGTCTGTGTACGAAGCCTTTCAGCGCCACCGGTAGATGGTTGACAGGTATGTGGGTACAGTCGTGAAATACTAGAGTGAAGGATACCGTATGTGGCGCATTGTCGTAGAGAAACGAGGGGAGGACAACAGAAGTAGCTGCCATGCTCATTCGTCGTAAAGCGGACACGCGCTATGGACGAATCTCAAGCTGATACACTGGTCAATTCACTTGTGACTGCCGTTCTTCACTGCATTGTATTTCTCATATGGTTGATGTATTTGGCCGTCTTCTCGGTCGCAATCCATCACACTGCTCTGTTTGCTGTTTCATCTTGCTGTATGGCCATTCCTTTACTCTCATTGTCCGTGTAGCCATCCTCCTTGCCCCCTTTCGACGGCCACTATATCCGCTATTAACCACTAATACGACTGCTGCACTTATTATACAACCACGATCATTATACAACCACCACATCATGCTATAATTGCAAGACCATCACACAGCCAATCATGATAACGCATCTCTACACAACCACCAAACTGACCGCACCACACCCCTCATCACAATCACTTCCAAAACTCTCCAAAACTATATGCATACCGCTCGTCATCTGAAATGCCCGTCACACTCGGTGCTAGTTTCACCTCTTCAACTCGGATTCTAGTAAACGTGTGGGGCATCTCATGTTGAAATCCTACAACTATTATGTACCTGACATCAGCAGCCGAACACTGGAATAAGTGTTATGCCAGCGTAAATATACATATACCTATCTGTTATGTATTCTCATGTAAGACCATGGAACAAATTCTAGACGCAGCCTAACTATATCTGTACACCTCTGAAACCAGCTATAGTATCATAAACACATGTCCACTGATGGTAACGCATCGCAAATACAAGCCTTAAACCAACTATATAGTATCATAAACACATCTCCGCCATCAGCACACCAACCCAAGGCTATACACCAAGGCCGAATCCAGCACCAACTGTCAGACATCCGCCCAAAGACACAATACTGCTCAACGTCTACGACTAAAGGAATTACAGAGCGCAGGTAGATGCAGTAAGGCCTCTTACGTCATACACTACAAGATAACAAAGCACAGCTAGGTAGATCAGGATCTCCAACGTGAGACATACTTCCCATCTATACGTCTCAGCGGCCTTGTACACCAAGCACTGTCTTCCGGAATCGTAACAAGTACGAAAACGCAAGCTAAACCCATATCCAACATGACCCCCACACATCACCGGAATGCAAACACACACACACACACACACACAAACAAAACCCCCAACAAGGTTGAACAAGCCTGAAATGTGCTGCGTCGCCCTGCGCACACATCCGTAGTGAGTACATGTACTTTCGAACATCCATGCAATGTCGGTGTAAAAAGATTTTTGGGAATCGCCCATGAGCCCGCTGTACACAAGTAAGTGACTTGACAGTTCTTTTGAACGCGACAGCCGAGACATCGCGAGCCAACTATTCAAGATAGCACAGTAAGCAAGCTAATGAACTAAGGAAAATCTCTCAAGAATAAATGATGTTCAAGAACATTTCTTGAAAAAAAAAAAAGAAATACAATATTTATTAAACCTTCTGAATAACTTCAACGCATCCATGAGATACGCGGATTACGACTAATCCCGAAACTTTTCACACTAATTGATATGGCAAAACGTTCGGAATTACCTGCATCACTCGCCATACTTGCTGGCCAAGACATTGCCCCATCACTGTATAATATAGCCATATTTATCCAGTAATATCATGGCATTAATTATATCATGTCGTCAATTATATCATGGCATCAATTATATCATGTCATCAATTATATCATGGCATCAATTATATCATGTCGTCAATTATATCATGGCATCAATTATATCATGTCGTCAATTATATCATGTCGTCAATTATATCATGTCGTCAATTATATCATGTCGTCAATTACACCATATCATTTCATTCATGTCATCAAATAGAATATCATCCATTACATCATCATATCAGTCATCCAGTCCATCATATCATCAATCATTATCATAAGTCATATCATGTCATCAATTCATTCATATACCTAATACAACCCATGCAACCTACAAAAACAGGCTCTCGCACCCTCTAGACCCTCGAACCCTCAGACCCTCATGTCCTCATGTCCTCGTCCTTTCGGGACCTCGTCCCCTTAACCCTAGCAATCTCGTATTGTATTATCCACAATGAAGACAATAAGGGCAGTGATTGCCTTGAACAAAACAAACCAAACCAAAATACAGCCTCCGAACCCCGATGGATGAGAAAAAGAAAATTGAAAAAAGGGGAAAAGAAAGAAAATAAAATAAAAAGATGGACAGGAAAAAGAAAGAAAGGGGGATCTGCGGCGGTGAATGTGTGGCATGACGCGACGTTTGTGCGTGTGAGTGTGCCAACATGCATGGAAGCGACTGTAGTGGCCGGTCCGACTCCTTTCCGGCAAAAGTAAAAGTG
>SRPU01000833.1:0-13480 GCA_018360185.1 Claviceps lovelessii | reverse complement strand
TTTTTTTCCTTTTTTTTTTTTTTTTTTTTTATTTTTAATTTTTTTTTTGTCACCTGGTCACATGCTCGCTCGCCTTTTTCGTCCTCGGACGGGGGGGCCCCTCCCTTTGGCCCCACACACACCCCAGTCACTCGGCAGTCGACACAAAATTCACAAAATTCACACACACCAAGCCACATCAATCCACACCCGTCCACGCCAAATTCGCACACATTCACACAAAGTTCACACAAGACTCGTCAAAATTCACACGCACGCAAATCCACACAGCCCACGCCAGCCCCACTCTCCTCCACACAAACCCACTCTCCTCCACTCTCCTCCACTCTCCACACCGTCTGGCCCTTCCCCACGATTTGTCGCTACGTTTCATTTGATTCATCTATTCCATGCGTCGCTCGTTCTCGTGGCAGACAATCGCACGCCCCCCTCCCTTGCCAGGGCCTTTCGTCCTGCGGCGCCGTCCTCGTCTCTGCCTCTGCCTCTGCCTCTGCCTCTGCCCCTGCCCCTGCCAGCCGAGATCCAGATCCAACCCAGCTTTCGGCCCTCCCGTCACGACACATAAGAAGATGAAGGACCCCATCGTCAGAGCTGATTCTCCTTATACCAATCCCTCTGTCAAAGGCCCCAGATTCAAGGTGCACGAATCCAGAGCCGATTTGCGCAAGAGTAAGTCTCTGCTTTTGCTTTCCTGCCCTTGTCCCTCTTCTCTTTGTCTTCCGTTTTATCTTTTCCGTTTTACCTTGCTTGCCCATGCGAGCAACGTCGGACTGACTTGGCGCCTTGTAGTGATTGCCAACAGCGTCAACAAAACTGCTTTGCACCCCGGCGGTGTCCAGTGAGTGTTCCTTGGGCAGAGTGCCGGAGTAATCGAATTCGTCAGACTGCTTTTGACGGCTAACACGGACTTTTCCCCGCTTGACTGTAGGCCTCATCACCAGCACACTGAGCTCGAGGAGGAGCTGCACGAGACTGCCCACATTGACTACGACCGCGTCGCCATTGTATGTTCAAGATATTGTCTACCTACCTCGTATTTGTCGGACACTTCTCTTGTCCCATCAGCTTGCCCGTAAACACCACACAAATGTTGGCACGGGCTTACCCTGTCCAGATCCCCAATCCATCCGTTGCTGCCCTGTACGAAGATGCCCTCGTCTACGAGACGGGTTCTGCCATCACCTCCAGCGGTGCCCTGACTGCCTACTCGGGCAAGAAGACGGGCCGGTCACCGCTCGACAAGCGAATCGTCGAGGAGCCCTCATCAAAGGACGACATTTGGTGGGGTCCTGTCAACAAGCCGATGAGCAGCGAGGTGGGTGTCTGTTTTTCCCCTTTATGCCTTTTTCTTTTCCTCTCTGTACTTCTCTTCGTTTTGTTTCCCTCTTTTCTTTTCTTTTCTTTTCTTTTCTTTTCTTTTTTTTTTCTCTTTTCGCCCATTTTTATGCAATTCTGCGGCAGACATGTCGTCATGTCATGATGTGCGTTGCACCCGGTGTCTGCACGCGCACATGCATCTGCAGACGTGGCCTGCATGCTGCGGCTTTGCTCGGCTGCGCTGCCAAGCAAGCGCTGCGTCGAGGCTCACATGCTTTTGGACCATTCATCTTTTTTCCGTGCCTTCCATGTTTCCCCCCACCCGTCCTCGTGTCTCCACTTCTCCGCATCACTAGCCCCCGCATCATTCCGAGCAGAGCCGCCCGGGTGTAGGCCGGAAATAGACGGTCCGAGACCTGCATGCTGCATGCTGCATGTTCATCTGTCCTGCAATTTCCCGCATGCTCCTTTCTTTGGCTGACATTGAACCCCCCCCACCAAACAGGTCTGGAAAATCAATCGCGAGCGTGCCGTCGATTACCTCAACACCCGGAACCGCATCTACGTTGTGGACGGCTATGCCGGTTGGGACGAAAAATACCGCATCCGCGTCCGGGTCATCTGCGCCCGCGCCTATCATGCTCTCTTCATGAGAAACATGCTCATCCGCCCTCCCCGCGAGGAGCTGGAGCACTTCCACCCCGACTACACCATTTACAACGCTGGTACTTTCCCCGCCAATCGCTACACCGAGGGCATGACATCGCCCACCTCGGTCGCCATCAACTTCTCGCAAAAGGAAATGGTCATCCTGGGCACCGAGTACGCCGGTGAGATGAAAAAGGGCGTCTTCACCGTACTCTTCTACGAGATGCCCATCAAGCACAACGTCCTGACCCTGCACTCGTCGGCCAACGAGGGCAAGACCGGCGACGTCACGCTCTTCTTTGGTCTGTCGGGCACGGGCAAGACGACCCTGTCTGCGGACCCCAACCGGGCTCTGATTGGGGACGACGAGCACTGCTGGAGCGATCGCGGTGTCTTCAACATCGAGGGCGGCTGCTATGCCAAGTGCATCGGCCTGTCCGCCGAGAAGGAGCCCGACATTCACGGTGCCATCCGCTACGGCTCCGTCCTGGAGAACGTCGTCTTCGACCCAGACACCCGCGAGGTGGACTATGACGACTCGACCCTGACGGAAAACACCCGCTGCGCCTACCCCATCGAGTACATCAGCAACGCCAAGATCCCCTGCCTGTCGGAGAAGCACCCCACCAACATCATCCTGCTGACGTGCGACGCGCGTGGTGTCCTGCCGCCCATCTCCAAGCTGAACCGATCCCAGACCATGTTCCACTTCATCTCGGGCTACACCTCCAAGATGGCCGGCACCGAGGACGGCGTCACGGAGCCGCAGGCCACCTTCTCCAGCTGCTTCGCCCAGCCTTTCCTCGCCCTGCACCCGATGCGCTACGCCAAGATGCTGGCCGACAAGATTGAGCAGCACAAGGCCAACGCCTGGCTCCTCAACACGGGCTGGGTCGGCGCCGGCTTCGCCCACGGCGGCAAGCGCTGCCCCCTCAAGTACACGCGCGCCATCCTCGACGCCATCCACTCCGGCGAGCTCGCCCAGGTTGAGTACGAGAACTACGGCGTCTTCAACCTCCAGGTCCCCAAGACGTGTCCCAACGTGCCCGATGACCTGCTCAACCCGGAAAAGGCCTGGACTGCAGGTTCAAAGAGTTTCCAGGACGAGGTCGTCAAGCTGGGCAGGTTGTTCCGAGAAAACTTTACAAAGTATGAGAGCGAAGCGACCGAGGATGTGGTCAAGGCTGGTCCTGCCGTGTAAGGGGGGGGTATTCTGCGTTCTTTTTTTTTTTTCATCTTTCTTCTTCCGTCAGAATGTCTTGGATTCTTTTCTCATGTTCTTTTCTCATGTCATCGCACTTTACTGGCGATCAAGTCATGCTTGACTTGGATATGCCGTCTCATCTAGTCCGGCGTTGGGTCTCTTTGGTCTCCTTCGTTCTTTCACTCGTGGTGTGTTGTTTTCTTTTTTTGCCCTTTTTACGCCTGTAATGGATTAGTATCATCTCATTGACACCATCTTCTTTCTGCCATGAGAATGACAATATGAGCCATTTCTTGGCGTGATGGGCACACACACATATACACATGTTTCTGCATAGAATGGTCATGAGACACGGTCGCCGAATCGGGGGGTGGAAAGAATATACTCTTTTTTTTTTTTTTTTTTTTTGTCCTTTGGGAACTATATGTGCACGTCTGTTGTGAATGTGTGAGAAGAGGGCGTCTTGGGACGGGAGCATGAAGACTTGGCTTGGGGGTACTCGAGGCGTCGGCCATGTCGGTGTCAGGTCCGACCATGATAGTGTTGTAATTGTCTGGGAACGGAGCTGAAGACAACATTTCACGACACCCCGATGGGCCGCCTCTCATATCACCACACACGGTCCACGTAGCGTGTCCGGTACCACGGACTAGGTCTGGACAAACATGCCCAGGTATCCAGGCACGTTGCCGTGTCCCGTCAATCACGGCCCAAAGGCCCCCCCCCCCCCCCCCCCCCCCCCCCCCCCCCCCCCCGTGCTCACCAGCGCTTTGTCGCCCTGTGCTGTTTCTGCTGCGGAGGGCCCTTTCGACCCGGTTACCAGGTGCAAGTTTTTTCTCTCAACAAGCAGAATCATGGCTGCAATGCACAATCCCGACTTACCTAACAGATATTCGCCGCCTCATCCGGAGCCGCTTCTTGCGGTCCAGGCACTACCACACAACGACGGTGCCTACGAATCTTCAAAAGCCGGAACACCGTACACCCAACCACGACTTGTGTGTGTTGCCATCCTTCATGACCCCATGACGCGTCGCGCACGCCGCTGATGCCAACAACCCACGTGCCGTGTCAGCACGTAACGACCAGCCTTTCAAAACCATCTCTACTACTTGTTAAAAAAAAAAGAAAAGAAAAGAAAAAGAAAAAAGAAAAGAAAAGTTCAACATTGATTCCACATTTCGGTATATCCTAAACGCATCAGTTGGACAAACGGGCAATGCCCCCCGCTGGTTGAAATGAATCGTCGCCATCACTTTGGCTGCATCCGCACAACGTACCGCATACCAACCGAAACACCGGAACGGGCTCTTGGTCTCCAAAGCATGTCGGAACGAGAGGAACCCACGACTGGGGTAGACTTCACGTGGGACGGCAGGAACAGTTGTCCTGATCTAGACCAGGCAGACACGACAGCCAACTTGGCACACATCGCCCCTTGATTGTCGACAAGACCACGCCGATGCACCCACCATCTTTCGTCGACGGCTTCGTCGCGAGTCCGACGGCCGTATGGTCTGGCCTAGCAGAGAAATCGAGGGAGGTACGGACGTGTGGCCTCTTCGGCATCAAGGGATGTGTAGGTAGCTTGTTTTATGACAGCGTGCGTTAGGCAAAACAGAGAAGCTTACCGATAGACAGCTTGCTTTATCGCACTGCTTTTTGAAAATACACAGCTTGCCTATGAATAGCGCGCTTATAGACAGTTTGTTTTACAGATGGCTACCTCGCATGCTTTACAACAGCTACTTTTGACAGCTCCTCTACACAGCTACAGAGCAGTCCCAACAAAAGAGCCCGCTCCACGACGCAACCATCAATTCCCACTCCATAGCAACAGAACAAGGACAGCTTATATGAGACTGCATCGTCACGAGAGACCGCTGGTCGTGTGCGCATGTGTACAGAATGGTCTACCTCGACCTATATACAAGGGGGCATGTGCCCCAGAAAGAAAAAGAAAGGCAAATCGAAACACGCTGGTATTACTTCCTAACCGGCATTGACACATTTCTGAAAAGGGAAAAGGAAAAGGGAGGAGGGGCAGAAAAAAAAAAAAAAAAAAAAACCTTTACCATGCATGCAACTAGAACAGCAGCGTCCATACGTCTTTTCGTACATAAAAATCCTTACCCACCCAAATTTCCCATGCAATATCCAACTCTCGTACTCATTTCTTAGTACGTATATCGGAAATGCTTATTCTCCCTGTCCGTCAAGGTAGCCCAGACTTCGGGAGACAAGAAATGCTCCTCGGTTTCTTCGCTGCGGTCATTGCGGCGCTTGTTGGCCCAAGCATAATACAAGAACAACAAAAAGGTGGTGACGGCGCAGCCGGCTTGCGTCCCCATGACCGTGAGCTTGGCGGGACGGAAGTCGGGGGCGTCACGAGCTTGGAAGGTCTGGGGTCCTATGATGTTGCCAAGGGAGAAGGATCCGGACACCAGAGCGGCTACAAAGGCACGCTTGGTCGCTCCGGCACAATTGGCCACAGTCCACTGAATTACCATGTGGATTAGTTTAAGAATTGGAAAAAAAAAAAAGAAAAAAGAAAAAAAAGAAAAAAAGAAACACAATATAGAGGGGGAAAAGACCATTCACTTACGTTGTAGAAGACGGCCAGGGGAGCTACTACGGCATTGACCAGGTAAATCCCGGCCAGCAAGCCTGCCTTGTTGGATTTGGGCAAGAACGACATGAGAGCACCGCCAATGATGCTTGAGAATCATGTTAGCAAAAGACCTTGATCTCTTTGAACACAGTGGCGACGGCTGACAAAAAGAAGAAGAAAGAAAGAAAAGAAGAAAGAAAAAAAAAGCAATGGACAGCTTTACTCACGCAGGAATAATACACGTAATGATCCAAGCCCATCGTTGAGATTGCTTCCGAATACCATACCCGACCATCAAGGTAAAAAATATGCTGACGACGCCAGAAGGCATGTTGAGAAGAGCCGCCTTCTTGGGAGCATAGGCTGGGGACTCATCGGAAAGGATATTCTTGATCAGAGTGGCAGAGTATGTGGTAATGACACCACTAGAAATGGAGAGCAAGATGACCGATAGGAGCAGCAGGTAAACTTGAGGATCCATGAGAGCCTCGAGGATTTCCCTGAATCGGAACTTGCGGCTCTGAATACCGGTTTGGTTGACACTGACGTGCTTCAGCAGAGCAACCTTTTCCGTGTCAGAGAGCCATTTGGCCTTCATGGGCGTGTCAGGAATGAAGAGCAAGGTGCAGACGCCGAAAACGACCGTCATGCATCCCAGGGTGAGAAACATGGTTCGCCATCCGGCAAGTGCGGCACCGGGTGACATGTGCTGGAAGCCAAAGGAGACGAGACCGCCGACAATCTGACCGAGACCGAGACCAAGATACCAGAAGGAAAACCTGGGAGCCTGTTCGGATTTGGTATACCATTGACTGCTGATGAGCATCAATGAAGGGGCAATGGTAGCTTCGAATATGCCGAGGAAAATACGGGACACCAGCAGACCGTGGTAGTTGTGAGCAGCCGCGCCACAGGCAGTGGCGATACCCCAGAGAATGACGTTGGCACCAAGCCATTTGGCGGCGGGTAAAACCTGAAGAAAGTATGCTGTGTTGGGGAAATTATACTGTTAGCAAAATCATCCTGCTGAGGTAAAGTGCGGCAGCTGATGCGTACTATTTGGAACCTCAAAGCACAATAGACCAACGAAGAGGAACGTGGCAATGTTGGAAAAGTCATTCCCAGCAAGCTTGAGGTCCTTGTTGATACCCATCACAGCTGCGTACTAGAGTATAATTGTCAGTCACCAATTGTGTTGTGCGTTATTGCGACATCTTTTTTTTTTTTTGTTTCGTCTCAGGGGTCACCAATGCGACAAACGGTTTCCCAAAAAAAAAAAAAAAAAAAAAAAAAAAAAAAAAAAAAAACGAAACAACGAAACAACGAAATGGCAGACCGCTACTCACATTTAAAATGACCTTGTCGAGAAACTGCATCGTGTAGCACAAGAACATGAGCGGCACAATGTGCCAGTCAATCCTGCGGCGCAAAGCATTCAGGTCGACAGCATCAACCCCAGCGATATCGCGATGATGATGGAGAAAAGTCCAGGCGGCATCAACATTGGTGACGCCAGCATTGGCGGATAAAGAGCCGTTCGCATCATCGCTCGAGGATGAAGAAGCAGTATGATGGATGTCCGTCTTGGTCGCCTTCTCGTCCCCGATGGACGACATGATGTCTGATAGATGAATTCCCTGGCGTAAGAGGGAAAGAAGCGAGCTGTCGACAATTGAGCGAGAACGAACAGACGGTGGGCGAGAGTCCAGTATCGACGTATAGTGTACGGACGAGGGCCAACGGATGATAAGGTGTAGCAATGAGGGACGAAGAAGCACCACAACGTCGAGATGACAGAGAAGGCGTAAAACGTCTGGTCGACGGCAGCGAGGATTTACAAAAACACCTTGGTGCGTCGCGCGCAGGGGCCTCGACTCCTCGAGCTAGGGCGAGTTCCAAAAAGAAAAAAAGAAAAAAAGTGATAGATGATTAAATCGTCCTCACAGCCCTCTTCTCCTTTTCTTTTTTTCCCTCAACAAGAAAAAAGGAAGGGGTGTTTCTTCTGCTTCTTCTTTTTTTCTTCTTTCTGTGCAACGACCTGGTTACACAATCTCCAATGGAATTGCCCGAATAGACAGACGAGGCATGGGAGCGAAAAAGACACGGCGTTTAGGCGGGCATGAGAAGCGTCCAATACTGCCAAAGAGGGTATTTGTCTACTATTAAGAAGGGCAGGGGGAACGAAGGAGACATGAACAGAGTGTGGGGGACGCGGACGCGGACGCGGACGCATTGTGAGTGGCGGCGGAGAGCAATTGTTAATTTGGGACGATGGACTATGGATCATGGATCATGGATCATGTGTGGCTTGCGATGCGATGGATGGATGCAAACATTGATGAATGCGCCGAGATGGAAAGGGAAAAAAGGAAAAGGGGGCCGCCGCGGTCCGCTTTGGCTGATTGGCAGGAGCTGCAGCCAAGACTCGACTCCAGAGTCCAAATGGCCTGCCTGCCTTGGACTCTTGGCGGCTGGCCGACCGACCGACCGGACGGCTTGGCCAGCTCGGCCAGCTGTTGCCGTCGCTTTTGGCTTTTTTCGCAACTGACTGACATATGAATAAATGGGGCGCCCAACAGCTGCCGAGCGGCGAGCATCGTCCGGCTCGACCTTTTCTTTAGGGCTAGTGACTAGCACTAGGGAGCCATCTGCCTGGTACCTTCACCCGGCCTTTGCCAGTTTCTCAACCTCAAGATTTACAAGTCCTCGTCAATGTGAAGCCACGAACGAGACTGCCCCTGCAATGCCGCAGAGCAAGTCCCGCCACCAAGCCATGAACCCATGAACCCATGGGGCTATCTCGGCTGTCGGCTGTCGGCCATCGGCCATCGCATCGGCCATCGCATCGACCACCGACCGTCGACCACCGACCATCAACAACAAACAGCCATCAACCACCAACTACCTACCATCAAGTGCCACGGGGTAACGACATTGGCGCGGTCTATACTAGTGCACAACCGCCCGTCGCCTTGGATGTGCCCAACTCTAAACACCTGGTGGCTTGTATGCAAGGAGCTTTACACGCACGCACACACAAAAAGCAGACCGCAAAGGCTATCGCTATCACGGTCAAGCCCAATTTGATTGTGGATGCGAGCTGATTGCCCGCGCCGAGACCTGGGACAAACTGTCCATTCCGGTGCGCCAAAATCCAAGCCGCTTGTCCGGTCGGAGTCGAGCAAATGGTGCCATCAATTGTCTGAGTCTACTTGTGCCTACCCTCATGCGGCTGGTGGACCCTTTTTCGTTTTCGTTTTCGATTCCTTTTTTTCTGTTGTTTTTTTTTTCTGTTGTTTTTTTTTTTTTTTTTTTTTTTCCCCCAATCCGACCTTGTCTTCAAATTTTCGGACCCAAGACAAAGATATATGCGACGGACTTGGTCGTGCCAAGCTCACGACGGACGACCCGGGGTTTTGAGAAAAATACGGCATCCAACTCGAACGCATGTCTACATGCCATGTACCTGTTAGGCCACTCGTTGCTTCACGGACAGCCGCTGTTGCGTTGAAACAAACGTATTACCAAGTACCCACCCACCCAGCCAGGCTGTCAACGTACTTTATGCAGGTACATAGTGCATATCCAGGTAGGAAGGTAGGCAATAGGTGAATGATGAGGTAGTTTCTCCAGCGCACAGCGGTGCCGATGCCGGGCAGAGGCTAGATCAGACTGGACCCTCGTTTCTGGAAGTTGTAATCGCAAGCCGTCGCAGACGCACTCGTTGAATTTGCAGCATTCTGCGTACATGATGCCAACATACCGGCTAATAAACAAGATGTGGACAGAAGCGGCGAAACGGCTTTCAATGCATCCGAGAGCTCTGCATGCGACTCCGGAATCGGCACCGACGTGACCTGTACGTGCCGAACTTCCAAGTCGGGAGTAGGACGACAGCAGGGATCGATCTGCGACATGTGCGCGGCGCTTGCCAAACTCGGGATTCTGGACCCAGCCAGTTCGTCTGGCCTTGGGAACTTTTCCAGTCCCTTCTTCCACTCGCGGTTCGTCATGCAAGGGTCACACAACCTGGTTTGAGGCCAAGTTCGGCATCGAATTCTGCAAAAAAAAAGCGCGGCAGTGCGTTGTCGCAGAGTGCTTGACGTTGCCTACGCAAGTTCGCATTGACGGAAAATAACAGTTTCTTCAGGCGTGGGATTGACTATAAAGGCATCTCGAGATCGAGATGATCAGGATGCCTGCAAAGAGGGTGTTTGTGATGACTCGCCCAACGAGGACAGCGACGCTCCCAGAAGTGGCAGTCTTGTCGTGATGATTTTTCAAACCAACCAAACCAAACCAACCCAGAAAAAAAAAAGAAAAAAAAAAGGAAAGAAAAGTGCTAGATGGGTACATCAGCCAACCCTACATTGCTTGAGCGAACTCCTTCTCTGAGAATCCGTCCTTTTAAACAGGTTGGAATCGAACAAACGCCAAGCTATCCTTGAATGAGAACTCGGTCTCTGGGGTATTTGCAATGTTTTCGTATACGCCCCGCAGTTATCAGAGCTGGAACTCAATGCATCGTTGGCTATGGTGTGGTATGATGTCAAACGACGGCCGCAAAATGCCTTTATCACCATGGGTCGGCATCAAACAAGAAGGCGGGTAAATCCTCTTGCAAGCTTATTGAATGACCGTGCCGCGCAAATACGAATGAAATGGCTCTCTCTGCCTTCACATCCTCGATTATATCAGTCAAGTGGTTTTTTTCTTCGGCGGGTTTGGTTGAGACACATCGGAGATCAACGACATTGTTTGCCCGACGCCGATTGACAGTTTCTGTAAACCCTATATTACCATTACCGTCTTTTCGCCTTGGTAATCCATCTGTGAGTGTTGCCAACCGTGCCATGGCAAGGTGAATAAGGGAGCAGATGCTTTTCAAGGGTGGCGTCGTTGCGGGGTAGATCTGGCGGTTTATTTAGCGCTCTCGTCCGCCGTGTGCGGCTGATAGCCTCGATGACGGAGATCGACCAGCCACTGGACTCCTGGAGCCACTTGAGCCACTTGAGCTAGATCCAGATAAAGTGCTTCGTTTGGCTTGGAATGGCTTCCTCAACCGTCGCCCGCCGGCGCCAGCTTGCGGATAAGGCACGTCAAGCTGTAATCTTGCGAAGAAGTGTACGAGGGAAAGGGGAGTTGCTGATTTTTTGCCCCCCCGTGGTAGAAAAAGCTCACCTCCTGACTTCCCCCTTGCAGGGTACTTGAACCAGGGGACTAGAGGAGTAGATGGCCAAGTACCTAGCTAGGTATATGACTAGATGACTTTCCCATTCTCTCCCATTCTCTCCCATTCCCCCCATCCCACCAAGTGCCGAATCGCCGGACCATCTGGTAAGCGCCACCATTGTTCCATCGAAAAGAAGCAAGGCGGGAAGGAGCGTTCCCAACGTCTTTCCTGCCTGGCGCTTTGCACGAGGGCGCTCCACTGCCAAAGGAAGGGACGGACTCGGCCGTGGGACTCGAGCTTGCCAGCCTTTGGCCAGCACTCCGCGTCTCTGCATGTGCACTATCAGAGGTAGATTCCGGGCCATAGGGGCAATGTTGTGCCCGAGCCCATCGCCATGATACCTCGACCTGTCTCGGTCTGTCTCGGGGGTTGACGTTGGAAACCCAACTGGCGGATGGATAACCCTGGGGCCAGGGAAGCTAGCCACGATAGCGCCAACGTGGGCAAGAGAATGCGCGAAAAAGAAGGAGAGACGGACCAGACCACACTACATCAAGACTAACAAGAAGCGCCGGCAGCCTAGCGCTCGGCTGACCACTGCGGACACGGCACGCTTCATGTTAGGCAGCTGGCCAGTGGGTGACACTGAGTGTAGCCTTGGCACGACAGGCATCCGTCTGTCGGAACCGTCAGAACTGCCAGCAGTCGGCTGGCAGAACTGTCAGGGCCGTCAGGGCTGACAGGCTTGTCAGAACAAGCGCGATAATGTCCAATGTAAAAATGTGCCAGCTGCCATGACACGCGGGCCGGCAGGAGGCGGCGATTTCCTGCGGTCACTCCGTGATCATCGTCCGTCTGTGCCGAAACACAGCAGCAAGACATCTGTGACTATATTTACTACATCTAGGCTTGTCATCTATCTGTGCTTGAAAAGGAACTCCAGATGAACCAATTTCTATCCACCTCCACGAGCCAACGCCATCCATTCCGAATAAAGCAGAAACCCCCACACGCTTTTTTTTTTTTTTTCTTTTTCCTTTTTTCTTTTTTTTTTCTTTTTCTCCTCCCTTATTTTCTTTCTTTTCTTCCCCTCTTCTTCCTTTCTGAAAAAATGTTCGTTTTTTTCACTTTTCCATAAGCGCATTGCTGTCCACGTGTATCCTTTTGCCACATTGCTGGACCCTTTGGATCCCCGGGGCTTGTTTGCCCCTTGGCCAGAAACAAACTCCGGGACGCGTCCCCTGAGATCGATCCGCGGAATACCGTCCATCTTCCATCCTCCAGTCTCCAGTCTTTTGTTCACCGCGGTCGACGGCAATTGTGGCTCGCCATCATTTACAAGCCACGACGACGATCCTGTACGCCAACTCGCAGCGATATCCGAAGACGGCTATTCTGCGCGAGAGGGAAAACGAAGAAAAAGAAGATAAAGAAAGAAGAAAAAGAAAAAAAAAGAAGGGAAAAATCATAATAAAAGAAAAGAGGAAAAGAAAGATAAACCCCCCCCAAAAAAAAGAAGAAGAGAAAAAAAAAAAAGAAGAGAGAAATCCAAGGAGTACAGAACCCCAGGAATAAGAGAATCTTCTCCGTTTCTCCCCCCGCTCATGCGACTGACTACAGCACGAGTAATCTACAAACGGCTTTCGAGCAGCGTCTGATCGTTTCTTTGCTGTCCATCATCGCCATTTCAAACAGACAAACCATACGCGGACTCGTTTGCTTCAGTGCCTCTCACCATGGGCTGGGTCATCAATGCGGCCCCAGAGGTCGAGGCCCAATCTCAATGGGTGACCATCCTGACCGTGTGTATCGTCCTGTCGGTCCTGTCCACGGCCACTGTGAGCAGCCGGCTCTGGATTCGAGCCACGGCTCGTGGCCTCGCCGCAGACGACTACATGGCCATGCTTTCGGCCGTCTTCGCCTTTACGTACTCGGTCCTGTGCATCGTGCAGACCAAGTACGGCCTGGGTCTGCCCATCAGGCTGCGGCCGCCGGAAAACATGGGCCCCTATTCGCGCGTCAACTTTGCCGGACGCCCCGTCTACCAGCTCGGCATCAGCTTCTTCAAGATTGCGCTGCTCATCAGCTACCTGCGCCTGCTGCAGGGGACCGACCGCAAGACATACCGCATGGTTGTGTGGGCCACCATTGGCACAATCCTGCTGGCACATCTCGGCTGCGCCCTCTCGCTCATCTTTGCCTGCAGCCCGGTGGAAAAGTCGTGGAAGCCCTGGCTGCCGGGGACCTGTCTCAAGCCGGGCCCATCCTTTACCGGCTACGCGGTCGTCACCATCGTCTCGGACGTGATCGTGGCGGTGTTGCCCATTCCCGTGCTGCTCAGGCTCAACGTGCGCCTCGGGAAGAAGCTGGGCCTGATTGCCATCTTTATGCTTGGTCTCTTTACCACGCTCTGTTCCATTCTTCGCTATCTCCAAATCGACCGAATCCAGAATGGTGACGGCAACTCGACCATGCTTGTGCTTTGGGGCACCATTGAGTTTAACGTCGGCGTAAGTCTTTTTTTTTT
>SRPU01000832.1:0-13495 GCA_018360185.1 Claviceps lovelessii | reverse complement strand
TGCATGATAAGCGTTTTTTTTTTCTTTTTTTTTTAAAAAAAAAAACATTATTTTCTGTTATCATTATTTTCGTTTTCTTTATTTTTATTTCGTTCAGGGATGACCCGAGCCCATGTACAATGTCGGAGTGCGGAGCTTTATCCCGCGTTGCTTCATCCCGGGCATGCGTATCATCACCACTGGCACGTCTCACAAATAGTCACAACGGTGTCCTCTTGTGCTTTTCTTTGCTGTCTTGTTCAACTCTGGCATGATTTCTCTGGGGTTTCCTTCATTTCTTTCCTTTTTCATGCTTGTTTGCCATGTCTGCGATTTATGCGAGCATAGAGATATAGGGGGCGGGATAGAACGGTGCTATTTCTGTTCAGGCATGGCACTACGGACGCAGTGGTGGGGGATACATGTGTACTTTGTACGCTTAATAGTCACTGAACTTTGAAATCGCGTGTAGCATTTCCTTTTTATATCTCTTTTGATCCGTCCGTCCGTCCGTCCGTTCGTCGTTTGTTCGTTCGTCGTTTGTTCGTTCACTCACCCAGTCACTCATTCTTGCTTATTGATTTATTTCATCTTGCCTCTTCAAAACATGTCGGTATTCATTGCTTGCCTTTGCGGGTAGCACAACCACAAACATGCGTCGGTATTCGTCGCGAAATGACGTCAAGACAAGATCTCTCAGTGAAAAATAACGCTTTTTATTCCTCTGTATATGCACACACTCATACGATGAATGCACTGATATGCCCCCTTTTCCCCAAAAAAAAAAACAAAACAAAACAAAAAAAAACCAAATCACATCTAGTCATCGTCCAGGTCCTTGGGAGTCCTCGTCCTGACCTTCTTTCCCTTGCCCATTCTTGCGCCACCCTTGAAATGCTTCTTGCTGGGCCCCGCGGCGGCCACGTCCTTGGGATCTAGCCCGTTTTCGAGAGCAACTGCCGTTCGGAACTTGCGCCCGCTGAGCATCTTGCCCGTGGCGAGAGCCTGTTCGCTGTACTTGTGGTTGAAGGGCATGCTCAGGTGGCCCTGTGCGCCTTTGGCGCCAAAAAATCCTGCGTCGAGTCTCTTGGTCTTGGGGCCCATAGGCATGGTGGGCAGCATGTCGGTGTCGAGGGTGGCGAGGCTTGCGTCGTCGGCCAGGGACATGGACTCCGTGGCGGCGACGAGGGCGGCTCTTCGCTTTTCAGGAAGGTTGTCTTCGCCGTAGAGTTCGCGGTTGAAGGCTCTGGCGTCGTCGATGCCGGGTGGCGGGTGGACAAACAGAAGCTTGCCGTTGACGTAGTCCTTGAGGATGTAGCGCGAGGCTCTCGCAATGTCGGGCTGACCCAAGCCCTGGGTAGCGAATCCTCGAGCAGTGGCATACGCGCGCAGGAGCTCCTCGGCCGTGGGCACGCCAGTGCCTCCCTCCTCCAAGGCCCGTGTCTTGATGTGAATGCCGTAAATGGCTTCCAGGAATGGTTTGGGCACTCGCTGAGCGACGAGTCCCACGGGGCCGTTGAATTCTCGCATCTGGTCAATGGGCAAAACGCCGTTGCAGACCAGGTCCGCCTTGGTGAAGGCGAAATTGGGGAAAACAAGACCCGGACAATCGCAGAGAATGACATTGTCGCTGAGGTGAATGGTTTGGAAGTGCTTCGTCTTGCCTGGGGTGGATGAGACTGATACTTTCTTGGCTCCGATCAAGGCGTTGATGGTGGATGACTTTCCGACGTTGGGATAGCCGACCAGGCCTACTTGTAACTTGTGGTCCGCGCCTACATTCGTTTTGTCAATCTCGTCAGCGATGGGGTACAGACTCCAGTACTGCCTGCATCGAGGGCGGTGGGACGAAAGTTGGGGGATGAGAAAAAAAAAAACTTACCAGCATCTTTTGGCGCATACTGCAGGAAAATGTTTTCAAGCTCATCGACGGTCAAGATCTGAGTGTCCTCATCCTCACTTTCACTTGCTAGAGCACCACTGCCTTCCTCGCCCTCCTGCACTTGCTCCGGCTCCTGCTTATCGTCCTCGTCCTCGTCCTCTGAAGATGATGACGATTGATGACCAGCAGGTTGCTTTCCATGACGAGAAAGCTGCTGGGGGACATGGTCCTCGGAGTCATCCTCTTGATTTCTGGCTTCAATCATCTCCTTTGCTAATTGTGCCGAGAAGAATTTGTAGGAAATACCGGCTTGCTTGAGATGTTTGGCCCAGGCCTTGCGCTGGGCAAAAGTCATCATATCGGCCTTGTTGATGAGCAGCAAGTTTTCCTTCTTGGGGTCAATGTCCTTGACATATGACTCTAGATCCTCTGACCGAAAGAGTAAAGGGTTGCGGGCATCGACAATCTGCACAATGAGATCGGACCTCTCAATGACTCTCCATAACTGACGCCATACTTCGAGATTTCTCTCGAAGGGTGTCATCAACAGGTCATTGTTCTCTTCCAGCTCGGCCAGTCCTCGTCTCCAGCTCAGGAACGCCTCTCGCTCTGAGGCGTCCAATTCCTGCGGCGTGGTGGTGGAATCCCACTGGGGCCGTCTGGGGACTGTAAGACGGTTCCTGTGCTCTCGGTGCCTGCCGAGGACAGCACGCTCTTCGTTTGCAGATAAAAGGTAGGGGTTCTTCTGATCGGTGTGAATAATCTTGACATTGTTCATCTTCTCGGCCGTAAAGTCTGTGCCAGCCAGCTCTGCCGTGGCCAGGAACTCGTCCAGGGCGCCTTGCTCGGTCACGGAGCGCATCTTGACCCACGCAGCATCTTGCTTTTCATTGACGAGATACTGCTCGCCGGTGGCATGGTTCGTTCGAGTAATGGCGGTGCCTTTCTTTCTGTCGGCACCTTTTCCCTTGCCGAAACGATCCTTCATCAGCTGGTTGCCGAGCCCCATGCTTTTCTTGGATTTTGCGAGAACCATTGTGGTCGGTTGCGTGGCTCCTGCGAGCCGTGCCTCCCTCTTGCGATCAAATTATTCCGATTCGGATGAACCAAAAAATAAGAGAGAAAGGAAGGAAGAAGGATAAAAACAAAAACAAAAAAAAACCCCCAAAAAAATGGGTGTGGCAAGACCGATTTCGCACACAGAGAAACAAAAAAAACGAACCAAAAGACCCGATGTGATTCTGCAGAAGCTATTGGGACGTAAAAATTCGGGTCCAAGGTTGTTGCATGTGGTATTCTGAATTTCTCACTCTTCTCTTCCTTGGCCGCCCGCCCGCTCGGCCGGCTGATTAATGCGTCACAGTGGAGGGGCAAATTTTCTCCCAAAAGATCTGTGCGGGAGGGGGAGGAGAAGACCATGATCCCTAGTTACACTGTACAGAACGGCCAATTATCACGCCCAAACCACAGTCTTATCGTGGCGCACACTGTATGAGTGCTTATCAAAACGAAGGGTCCAATTTTTTTTCTCTCCCTGTGAATTAATGCGGCCCAATTCTAATAGGCCAAGCAAAGCTCTTTTTTTTTTTTTGGTCCCTCGCACCTTGACGGCCAGCAGTTTCAACGTGATCCGTCGACCTCACACACAAAATCGTCAAAATGCCTCGAGGAAAGTGGATGTATGTTGACTTTCTGACCTGAGCCCCTTTCTTATTCCGTTGCCTTTTCTAACTAGCTTTTCTTTTTTCTTTTGCAGTGACAAAAAGACGGCCCAGCACTTTACGCTGGTCCATCGGCCGCAAAATGACCCCCTTATCCACGATGAGACCGCTCCGTCCATGGTCCTCAACCCGACTCAACCAAAGCCCGGCTCGTCCAAAGTGAAACATCTTGATGATCTAGCATCAGAATTTGGCTCGGAAGCCGCCGAGATTCGTGCGAATGAGGGCGAGGCTGCCAGCCATGGCGTCTACTTTGACGACACAGAGTATGATTACATGCAACATTTGCGCGACCTGAATTCCGGCTCCGGGCAGGTTGTTTTCATCGAGGCTACCGACAAGACCAAGGGAAAGCAAAAAGAATCCCTGGAGGATGCATTGAAGAAGCTGGACCTGCAACAGAAATCAGGAGATCTCTTCGACGACGAGATACTTCCGTCCAAGAACTTGACAAGAGCAACTTACCAAGCGCAACAAGAGATACCCGATGCCATTGCGGGATTCCAGCCAGACATGGACCCTCGATTGAGAGAAGTTTTGGAAGCTCTGGAGGATGAAGCGTATGTGGACGACGAGGACGACGAGATCTTCAAAAGCCTTACTCGGGATGGGGAAGAGATTGATGAGTTTGATTTTAACGAGGACGACTTCTACGATGACGAGGAAGGCTGGCAGTCCGATGATACGGCCAAACCAATCAAGGAATACAAGGAGGAGGCACCAGATCTGGTCAAGGTTCAGGAGGATCCCGACGTAGGGCCGTCGCAAGACTGGATGGAGGACTTCAAGCAGTTCAAAAAGGAGCAGAGATCGGGCAAAGCAGCTGTAGCAGCAGCGCCCTCGCAGTCAGAACTTCAATCAACCTGGACCACAACCACCAACGGGGGCAGGAAGAAGAAGAGAAAGGGCGCCATGACCAGCGCCTCTAGTTTTTCAATGTCTTCCTCTTCCCTGGTCCGAACCGAACAAATGAATCTGTTGGATGCCCGGTTCGACGTACTCGAGGAGCGGTATAATGAGGACGACGAGGATGACATGGCCTCGGTGTCTCAGGTGTCAACAATATCCACAGTAGACGGGCCCCTGAGAAAAGATTTTGACAACATCCTGGACGATTTCCTCGGAAGCTACACAAAGCCTGGCAAGAGAACATCCAAGAAGTCCAAGGCCCAGTCTGGTCTGGAGCAGCTGGAAGAGATACGACGAGAGCTTGGGCCGGCGCGCATTCGTGGGCGGAACCTCAGAAGTTAGGAACATAGATGGTGAAGGGCACGTGCAGATGTAGAATGTAATGACCTGATGATTTTTTTTAAACATTGATTTTTTTTTTTTTTTTTTTTTTTTTTTTTTTTTTTTTTTTTTTTTTTTTTGGATTCATTTGTTGCCACGCCCGCACATCATGGCGTATAACATGACCATGGCCGTGTCGGCCAGTATCGGAACTAAACAAGAGATTATTCCTGAAAATCAGGTGGCTGGGATCGCAACTTCAAATACGTCCAAAGTACGCGATCGACTCCAGATTGAGCCCAGAAAAAAATATCAGCTAGCAGGGTAAAGCTTGAAACAATACAAGTCGATCGACTTGTGATTTTTGTTTAGTATAATATTCAGAATAAAAAAAAAATACCAAAAAGTCATGCACCGCAGTCGCCGGGGTTGTCGACTTGCATCACGTGAGTAAGGCCGGACCGACGAGGCCTCAAGCTCCTCACTGCTCAGACGCTGCCTCCGCGAATAGCTTCCGAGCATCCTCAACCACCACGTGTAAACCCTCAACCAACCACGCACGAGGCATTTGGATGCGGACGTCCGAAATCAGCTCCTGATGCGCAAACCAACAATATAGCTAGATGCGACGTTTGTTGCACCACGAACCTAAATGTTCGCGTCCTTTGCCCAAGCCAAGCCTGGTGCGGCGCCAGTGCACAACCCATTCGCACCCGTTCCCTCCAAGGGCGGCGAGACCAATCCATTTGCCGGGTTCTCTGCGGGAAGTTTCAAACAGACGAAATCGACGAAAAACAATCCTTTCCAGAGCAATGACGACGGCAGCTTGAACGACGGCAGCCTCGGCGGAAAGCAGAAGGGGAAGCGAGGTCGATCGGATGGCTTTGCCAAGACGTCTCACACCAAAGACAAAGAAGGCCACGCAAAGCCTCGACATCGCGATGCCGACCGAAGAAACGGATTTCTTGCCGTTCAAAAACCAGACTACCAAGGCTCCGGGCGAGCGACATCGCCGCTGGGCGAATCCTCAGACGCCGCGAACGACGTGACGGTGGTGCCCTACAATCCAGCCGACCCATTGGCAAGAAAAGTGTACGAACGGTTGAGACAAGATGGCATCAGCCCGCCCTCTTGGCCATCGCAGCCGGGGAATCCCAATCATAAGCAGGCCATGGCAAGATTTCGAGAACAATACGAGACTTATCGCAAAAAGGTCCGTGTCTCGTTGACCAAGGCTGGCTTGATCGACGACCCGGAAAAACGCAAGGCCCTCAGCGACGCCATCGAATTCAAGGGAATATGCGAGGATATGTGTCCGGAGTTTGAGAAGATTACCAGAATCACCGAACTGGATGTTGTTCATGCAGAGAAGGATCCCAGGACCACGTATGCGAACACGAGCATCATGGTGAAAAAGCTGGCGCGTTCAGCTGCCGGCCAAGAGGCTCCGCTGCCAATGGACGTTCGATCTGTTCCGTCCCTTCGGAGGACACTGGACTATCTCCTGGACGACCTTTTGCGAAACGACGATAATTTGCCCATCGTCCATGGCTTCCTTTGGGATCGAACGCGTGCCCTTCGGCGCGACTTTTCCTTCTTCTCGTCACTCACGCCTGAAGAGACAAAGACTCAAGTCTATGTGTTGGAAAACATTGCTAGATTTCACGTCACATCTCTGCATCTTCTTTCGCAGGAAGGCAAGGCGCCCGAGGACTTTGTCGAGCAACAAGAACTCGAGCAGCTGGGCAAGGCCCTCCTATCCCTGCGAGACGTCTATGATGATTGTGGTGAACAGGGAATCGAATGCGAGAACGAGTCCGAGTTCCGAGCGTACTACCTATTGTTTCACGCACGAGATCCCAGCATTTTGGAGACACTTCAACGGCAATGGAAATCTCGTCACTGGCGGGACTCTGATCATGTCAGAACGGCCGTGTCCTTGGTGGAAGCCCTGCAGGACACACACGACTTCCATGGACCACTCAAGGCCGGACCCTCGTTGGCAGCTTCGGCCGCCTTCCAAGCCTACTTTCGCATTGTTCAGGATCCTCAGGTCTCCTACACCATGGCCTGCTTCGCCGAGTGCCATTTCCCTCAACTCCGAAGGTCGATCCTCCAGATCATGAAGCGCGCCCTTTCCCGACCCAAAGATACTGCCAAGGACGTGACAGCGGCAGCGCTCAACGAATTTCTGCAATTTGATACGGTCCAACAGGCCATTGACTTTGCCGAACTGCACAACATGAAATTCGAGTCCAATCCGGAGGCCCCGTCTGATGTAGAACGCAGGATCTTGATTCTCGATGGCAGACGGCCGCTGCCTCACCGGAGACTCCAGCATCAGTATTCTCACAAGATGGTCGAACGGAAACGATCATGCAGACCATTGCCGGAGGTCATACACCGGACCGTGTTTGAGTACGCCGATGCAGGCCCGCAGACGAATGGATTGGGCGCTGAGGAGAGCCTGTTTGTTCAAGATGATGACGGTTTCCAGCCGCAGCAAGCCAAACAACCGCTGTCGCTGGGTGGGTTTGCTACTGCGGCCTCTGCGGCTTCTGCGGGAAATGGTAACAGCAGCAACGGTGGTGGTGGCCCTTTTCAAAACTCATCGTCTCTGCCGTCGTCATTAAACAGTGGCCTCGACGTTGCGCAAGGTAGGGGACCCTTTACGATGAGCCCCTGAAGCAAGGAAATCCGAGGGGAAAAGGAAGACAGAAAAATGAAAAAAAGAAAGAAAGGAAACAAAATCTCAGTAGCAGCGATAAAGACTAACTTGAACGACTCTTCATAGCTTCAAAATCGAATCCCTTTGGCACTACCAGCTCTCTACAAGCAAATTCTACGGTCCACAATCCATTTGCCCCAGCTTCTACAGGTTCCAACAACACGGCCTCCAATACTTTTGCATCCACCGCATCACCTTTCTCTTCGTTCTTGGCGCCCAGGAAAGATGGCGAAGGCAAGACGGGAGCAGGGTTCTTCGGAACTGTTTCACAGACCTCAAACAAACCATTCGCAGCAGCTCCAGCAGAATCGTCAACAACGAAGTCGCCATTCGGGGACCAGAAAAATGCTTCCCAGAACACATCCCTGGCTGCCCAGTCGATGTTTGCCCACCCAAACGGCAATCAGGCGGCGGCGACAACGACAACGACGGAGACCCCTGCTATCGATGCCCCCTTTGGCGGCGGGAAAGCAGCGACGAATCTATCGCTTTCCATGCCGCCACCACCAATACCTCATTCAAAATCACAATCAAACCCGTCATCTGCTTCTTCCACTACCACTTCGCAAGTTGAACCGACCACAACCTCTTCTGCGACATTTTTTCCTGTACAGCAACAATCAACCTCGATTCTGGGGCAATCATCCACGCCGACGGCAACACTTGGTGCTGGGCCGTTGAATCTGACAAAACCGAACGATGCCGATGCCGATGCCGCCGCCACTGCAACATGCAGCTCTTCCGAGACGCCTGCCTTCTCGGGAGCACTGAAATTCAGTACAGGTTTCGCTACCAACGCGCCGTCTTCTCGGGAGAATTCGCCCCCGTCGATGGCGAAGTCGGAGCCGGCTCTCGCCGCAGGACAGCAGGCACCTGTGCCGAATACGACGGCAGCGACCACGACTCCATCAGCCGGTGCTTCTTCCGCGAGCGACTCGGCTCAAACTACAGTTCCTCCTGTGTCGTCATTCTTGAATGCAGGTCCTTCAACTATCACGACCAGTCCAACACCCGAGCCACCACCTGCTCCCCCAAGAGACCTCATGGGCGACTTTACAAGGTGGTTTGTACAGGGCGACAATGGACTCTTGGACGAGTTTCAAACGTACTTGATAGATGAAATACTCGGCAAGACGTTTGCGACATTTCAAAAAGAGTCCGCCGAGAAGCGGCGCAAGGAAGAGGAGGATCGCATCAATCAGGAGGTCAATAGGTTCAGAAGATACAACTTGTCGCTCAAATACTTTTATCGGTGGAAACAAAATGCCAGAGACAAGCGTCTAAGCGCTCTTCGCCGAAGTGGCCGAGACCAGCTCCGCGCATTCTACATGGCACAACACGCGGCCGAGCGGAAAGCGAAGCAAGAGATGGCCAAGAAAGCTGCCAAGCGGCGAGCAGAGCTTGCTAGTGTCAATCGCCCAGGAGAGTTTATGGATATGCTCAAGCACAAGATGAATGGGGGGCAGACAAGACAGGCGTCGTTGCCTAGGGGGGTTGCCCTGTCGAGCGTGGCCAGCGAGCGAGATGGAGTCGATTCGGTTGTGCGACAGGAGTTGAGCAGATCAAGAAGCGTCTCAAACGCATCGAGTAACCGGTCTGGAGATTCGTTGCCCGGGTCATTGAATCGAAAAGTCGGTGCCAAGACGAGAGCATTGAGAGAGATGTATCTGGGCAAGCCCGGGGGGTTTCGGCGCTCTCTGCCATCCATCTCGTCTAGGGATAGTGATTCATCCTGTGCCAAGAACGGACGACCCACGAGCAATGCATCGGCGAGATGGAGGCTCAAAGCCATGGGCATTGAGCAGCTGCCGGACGGAACTGCAGTGCCCGAGTCGATGGCGCGTGACATGAGGTCTCGGCCAAGCTACTATTCCAGTCTTGTCTTGGGCTCCACGCTAGGCGAGAGCTCGAGCCGACGAGCCTCCATCAGCGGTGGTGCAAGTCGGACAGTCGACTCTCCAATAAGGAAGATGGGCATTCCGACGGTGGATGACGGACTGGCCAGGAATAAGAGGAAGCGGACTTGGGAAGAGGGAGAGAAGGAGGGAGAGGGAGAAGACGATGGTGACCATGATGAAGAGGAAGACGAAGAGCGAGGAGGAGCAAAAGAGAAAAACACGGGGACTCTGGCGACATGCGGACGCAGCAAACACAAGCGGATGATGAGCGACGCAGAGAAGCTCACGCACGAGCTCAAAGCAATCCGGCAGGAGTTGGAAGAAGGACGAGAGTGGTTCAGGTCACAGAATGAGCGTTTACGGAGCGAATCTCGAGGGCCGGAGATGCAGATGGCCCGGTTTGACGACAGCATTGGACATGGCGTTTAGCGGGGCTTTGTTTGGGTGGTTTTTGCAAGTACAAGTACAAGTACATTTTTTTTTTTTTTTGAAAACGAATAGGATGCGCGTGCGCAAACAAACATGAGACAAGAGAAAATTGGCAGACAAATGTGTATCGTTCATTATTGTCAGTTTCATATCCTGGTGACAGCGGTACACGACGGCACAACAGTACGGATGTTGCTGCCTGCTGGCATGTCCTGTAAGAGAGGAGGCGGGAACAGTGGTGGACGAGTGGGTTCTTTGTCTATATTTTTCGATTTTATTTTCTTTCCTTTTTTTTCCTACTTTTCCTTTTTTTTCTTCTTTTCTTCTTTCTTTTTTTCTTTCTTTTCTTCTTTTTTTTTTTTTCTTTTTCTTTTTTTTTGCTTCTTCTCTTCCTCTCGGCTTCTCGGACAGCATGTTTCTGCGAATATAGAGCAAAATAGAAAAGCATGATTGATCCTTGAATCCTACGCGCCTGGCAGCCAAGTGCGTGGCATGCCATGGTTTTGCCGGTCACTACTGATTTATGGACTTTTAATGTTGATTATGGGGTGCCTGTGCCGCGGAGGTCCTGCGAGTGCTTGTTTTCTTGTCCCTCGTTCTGTAGTTGTGTGTAATGGTTGTATTCTGTTTATTCTTGCATTTTGTGTCTTCTTTGATTCCGTGTCCTTGTGTATTCTATTTCTTCTTGTCTTCTGCTTATTCTTATATTCAATCTTCTATCATTAGGTAGTCTTACAGTCTGTTTCCTCTTCTGTTCTACTTATTCTTAGATTCTTGATTCCTCCTGTTTTCACATTCTACTATTTCTTCCATCCTGATCGTTCTTTCATTCTGTTTATTCTCGTCTTCTGTTTATGCTTATATATTATATAATCTTGTCTTCGCTTTATTCTCGTCTTTTAATTGTTCTCATATCATGTTCATGCCTATGTTGTTTGTGTTATTGCATCCTGTTTATTCTCATGTTCTGTTTACTTTAACCTTTTCTTTCTTCTTGTGGTCTGTTTGTCCTTGAAGTTGTTGTATGCTGTTCTAGTACTTGGTCGGTGGCGGCGGAAACGACGTTTGACTCTTCAACGTCCGCACCGGCGAGCCAGACGACATCATCCCCCTCGACCCCTCATGAACCAGACGACCACCGGATGGACTCATGGCCGGCGATATGCCGTCTTCCCGGACGCCAGAGCAGCTACTACTACTACTACTACCTCTCGCCCTCCCATGTTGCGACGACACCCCCTCCCCAGACATGCCATACTGCTTCTCCTCCTCCTTCTCCAGCCCTGTCCCCGGTGACAATCCCGACGAAGACGACGAACATGGAGAAACACCAGACGGCGGGGCAGAAATCGTCTCCGTTCCCGGCGAGGCATATTCCGCCCTCGGCGGAGCAGACCTGGCCCCCGTCCTGGCATGCAAGCTCCACGTCCTTGGTACCCCAAACGCCTTCCAAGCATACCACCTCCCACTGCTCTCCTCGTCATGCTTCGGTGGTGACCCTTCCGCCGCGGAGTCCAGCTTCTCCCACGGGACAGGTTTCGACCGAGCGACAGGGCTCATGCTCGCCGTGAAGATATCCTCGGAGGCGAAGCCTCCTTCCACTGTACTTTCCAGCGGAGTCTTTTCAAAGAAGCGCTCGGCGTAGTACTCCTCTGCTGGATCGTCTCGGTCATGGTAGCGCGTGCATGTGTTTCCTCCCATCAGCGGGGCAGGCGTCTCGTCATCGCAGGGCTCAAGGCGGCGGAGGCGACGGCGACGGCGACGGAGATGGAGAATGATGATGACGGCGCAGGAGGCTGCGAGGAGGAGGAGAACGACGGGGACGGCGACGGTGACGGCGGTGATGGCGTGGTCGCGGAGTCTGGGAGTCATGGAAGTGGCCTGAATGGCGTGTTTGGCAAAGATGGTGTCGTTGAGGGGGAGGGGGAGGATGAAAAGGGAGGATGGTTTGACGGAGCAAGCTGTGGCGAGGGCTATGAGGACTATTCGAGTGTTAGTAGTTTCTCTCTTTTCTCTCTTTCTTTCTTTCTTTCTTTCTTTCTCTCTTCTTCTTGTATTTAATGCATGAGCTTATCAAGAAAACGGTCACACACAATTTGCCAAATACCCATGCTTCCCGTCCTCCCTCACACACTGCAGACAAGTCTGGAAGAAAAACCCCGCGGCCACGGCACCATCAATCGCGTCGCAGTATCCGAGGATGCCACCAGGTCCGCGACTAGGCCGGGTTGCATTCCCGTCCGGAACGCCGTGTCCCAGCGCGGCGGCCAGATGTCCGCAGGTCTCGGGGGCGGCGCATGTTGATAAGCCGGAGGGCGTGGGGTCGCGAGGTGATGGGAGAGTGCAGGTGGTGAAGGCGTGGCGGAGGTCATCTGGAAGGTGGGAGTTGATCAGTATCGTAGGAAAGAACGAGAAGGGGAAGAGGAGAATAATTGTAATAAAGAGAGAATAAAGAGAGAATAAAGAGAGAATAAAGAGAGAATAAAGAGAGAATAAAGAGAGAATAAAGAGAGAATAAAGAAAGAATAAAGAGAGAATAAAAAGAGAATAAAGAGAGAATAAAGAGAGAATAAAGAGAGAATAAAGAGAGAATAAAAAGAGAATAAAGAGAGAATAAAGAGAGAATAAAGAGAGAATAAAGAGAGAAATAAGAGAAGAATAAAGAGAAATATAAAGAGAGGAATAAGAGAAGAATAGAGAGAAGAATAAAGAGAAGAATAAAGAGAAGAATAAAAAGAGAAAATAAAAAGAAAATAAATAATAGACTAGATAAAAAGATAAATATAAGAATAGAAAAAGTAATAGAAAAAGAATAAATAATAAATAAATAGAAGAATAAGAATAAAGATAAGAATAAAGATAAAGAATAGAAGAAATAGTAAATTAAATAATAAAGTAAATAATAGAATAAATATAAATATAAATATAAATAGAGAAATAAAGAAAAGAATAAAAAAAGAAGAAGTAAAAATAGAAGAAAAAAGAAAAGAAAAAAGAAAAGAAGAAAGAAAAGAAGAAAGAAAAGAAGAAAGAAAAGAAGAAAGAAAAGAAGAAAGAAAAGAAGAAAGAAAAGATAAATAAAAGAATAAATAGAGATATAAATAAGAATAAAAAGATGGTAAAAATAAAGAAAAAACACAAATTTAAGGGGGAAAAAGCTCTTCGTCGACCAACACAACGCCCTTCTCGCACGCAACACTCCACGACAGTCCGAAATGTACGTACACAACAACCACGCCTGATCGCTCTCCTGGCCCATACTATACGTACTGCCCTGCAGGCACCCCACGCACGCCTTGAACCGGACGCCCCTGGGCTCCGAATCAAACTGCTCGTCCAGACAGAGTCTCCTCCCCGCAGAGGAGTTGGTCCTGGCCGCCGCCAAGGCAGAGGAGTTGGTCTTGGCCAAGGCTACGGCAGAGGAGCCTCGGGCGGCATCGTCGTCGTCGTCAAGACAGGCTTGCGAGCAGGGCGAATGGGGCGCCACGTGCAGGGCACGCGCACGGGGTGTCCGGAGGAGAAGCAGAGACAGAAACAGAAAGACTAGCAGCGCGGACGGCCTGTCTAGGAGGCGAGACATGGTGAGGTTGACCTTGGATGTATGATGGGGGGGGGGGGGGGGGGGCAA
>SRPU01000831.1:0-13500 GCA_018360185.1 Claviceps lovelessii | reverse complement strand
CTCTTATCTCTAACCCTACTATATTCTATAATCTAAAAAAGCATACCTTTATTATAACTTATATTAATAATTGCCTTTTAATTAGGGCAGACTTATAATATATTAAAGAGCTTAAAAAGGCCCTTTATAAAGCTTACCCTATAGAAGATAGGGGCCCTATAGAATTTTTCTTAGGGGTTTAAATCTAGTGTAATTAGAAAAATAGGGTCCTAAAAATACACTGAAAATAGTATATTTTAGAGGCCCTAGTACGCTTTAAGCTAGAAAATTACAAATCTATTAGAATTCCGCTGCAGCTAGAGGTTTTAAAGCAATAGCTTATTAAGCCTCTAATATTTAAATTAGATATAAAGGAATATTAAAGTATAATTAGTACTATAATGTATCTTATACTTTTAATAAAACCTAATGTTGCCTTTACACTATAATAGCTTTTAACAGCCTTAGTAAGCCTATATTTAAAGTATTTAAATGCTACTAAAAACCTACTAAGATACCTTTTAGGTATAAAGGAATTAGCTATAATTTATAGGGGTCCTATCCCTATAAATAATATAAAATTAACTAAAGCTAGCCCTAGCTCTAGCTTAGTTAGATTTTGTAATAGTAATTTTACTAGAGATAAAAGCTCTTTTAAATCTACTTATGCTTATCTTTATAAGCTAGTAGGGGGCCTAATTAGCTAGAAATTAAAAAAGGCTAGCACTATAGCTTTATTAATAATAAAAGCAGAGTCTAATGCTATTTATAAGACTTTTTAGGAGCTTTAGTGGCTTAAAGGGATTTTTATAAAGCTAAAAACACCTATAAAACCCTTTATATAGATTTTTTACAATAACTAGGGAGCTATAAAGACTACTTATAATTCTACTCTTTATAGCTATACTAAGTATACCCTTCTAAAATTTTACTATAATTAATAACTAGTATTAGAAGGGCTAGCTAAAATTACTTACCTAGATACTAAGAAAATGCTAGCTAATAGGCTTATAAAGCCCCTTATTAGTCCTATATACCTTATTTTCTTAAACCTTATAGAGCTAAAACCCTTATAATTTATTGCTAAAGCTACTATAATAACGCTTAGCTAAAGGCACTAAAATAACTATAAAAACACTTAGAAAATTAAAAATAATTATAAAAATAAAAAAAGAATAAGGTCTTTACTTTTAATAGTAATTTCTTTATAAAATACTATATATTACTATAGTAAAAGGTTATCTACCCTAGAGTCTAGACTCTAGGCTCTATAATTCTATAATTTATATTTATTTTAGAATTTGTTTAGATTTTATATAACTTTTTCTTTTACTTTTACCCTTAGCGCCTTATAATAACTAGCCCTAATACTTCTTTAGAGGGGGTATTAAAAATAATAGGGTTATTTATAGGGGATTCCTTACTATTAGTGCTATAATTATAGCGCTTATAGAAGCATCTTATAGGGGGGCTTTACTAGCTAGCAAAGCTAGTGTAAGCTAGTAAGTATGCATATATGTGCATAGCATAACTATAGAAATCTAACTAAAGGTTATATATATAGAGCTTATAGCTATAAGGTCCTAATAAATCTTTACTTTTTAACCTTTTCTACCCTTTTATACTTATTTTAATAGCTATATAGTTAAGCTAATAGCTATTAGGTATAGGGCTAACTTTAAATTAAATTTATAAAGTAACTAGTAAAGCTATAGAAAAATAAATTAAATAAGCTAACTAAGCTACTAAAGGTAGCTTAATTAGTAAGAGTAGTTATTTTATAATATTAGTTTTTGCTATTTTTTATAATAAAAAGGAATTTATAAAGAATTTGAAAACTAGATTCTTTATTAATAAATTCTAGGCTTTCTTTCTATATAATTATTTAAAAAATTAATTTTTAGGTTATATATATTAATTTTTACTAAGTTAACTAATTAGTAAGTATATTAGTAGCTAATTTATATAGCTATAAGTCTATTTTTTTATTTTTTTATATAAATAAATTTTATAGAAAATAAAAAGTAGCTTATAAAGCCTAGCTAATAATTAGAATTCACTAATAAGGTTAGTGGGTATATAAGGGAAGAAAGTAAAAAACCCCCTTATAGCCACTAACTATATAGACTATTAGAATTACTCTTACTAGCTGCATATACCTATAAAGTTAGATTAGATATAAATTTTATTAAATATTATTATAAATTCTTTAGCAAATTAAATAGTGCTAAAAGCAACGCAAAAGCTTCTATTTTATATAAGATTTAGCTAACTATAGCTTGCTGCAGTGCTCTGCTCTACAGAGCAGTGGACCTGTGCGTGCACGCTTACTAAGCCCACTACCTTAGTAAGCTGTGCTCTACAGCACCCACCTCAGTTATTTCTAATAACTTCTATACTACTATTTATATATAAAGAAGTATTAAATTATTTAACTATTGTGTCGGGGCTAAAGATCCTTGGCCCTAAGGATTGCTGGCAGCTGCGCGCAGCCACACACATAGCTAACAGCTGGCAGCAACTGCAAGCACGTGACCTCTTTCCAGTATATAAGCAATGCAAATTGCTAATTCTTAGATAGAAAAACCACCCGCACTTAAACCTTTAAAGTTTAACCCTAGTAGGGCTAGCTTATAGCTATTAGCAGCTGTAAGCTAGGTTGCAGGGTCTTAAATTATAATATATTTTTAATAATCTTTTATTATTAACTATTGGTGCCGGACCGTTATCCAATGACCTAGATGCTTATTTTAATCTTTTTACTATTATTAATAGTTAGTGCCGGACTGTAATCTAACAACCTGGAACCTTTTTCTAATCTTTTTCTTCTTCTTTCTTCTTTTTTCTATATTTTAACAACTGCTAGCTAGCTGACAAGCTTATAACCACTAGCTTACAGCTGCCTACGGCCGTGGAATTAGTTAGGAGTTCCCTTTTTCCCTAACATAAATAGTGGTTTCGCCTGGGCCAAACAAATTCAGTGTAGACTTTATTATGACCAACTAGACAACAATACGAAACCCCTGCCTAGTTATAACTGCCAATAGCTGCTGACAGCTGCGATCGCAATTATTTTGCTTAAAGCGCAGCCGCTAGTAGCTATTGATAAGGATATTTCCTTATCTAGGATTTTCCACTCTAATAACTTCTAGCTTTTCCTCTAGCCAGCTAGAAATCTTCGAAATTTACAGCCTGACGGACCGGCACCTAACACTTTACGGGCCACCAGCACTGTAAATTTCCCCTTTTTCCCTTCTTTTTTCCTTCCTTTCTCTCTCTTCTTGTAATTTCCTTAGAATTCCCTATGGAATGTGGGTCTGACACCTGTCTAACACCTGTCAGACTGAGAATTCCTTAGTAAATTGCAACTAAGACCTTTTTCTAAATCTTTACAAATTTTTCACCCTCTTTTTCCTCCCTTTTTCTAAGCAATTCCTAGCTGCTAAGCTAACCCAGCAGCCGTTAACAAATCCTATAGCTGTCAATTGTCAATCTAGGATTGTAATTACTAGCCGCCAATTCACTCCTACAGCCGTCAACAAATTCTGCAGCCGTCAATCACCAATTTAGTCTTGTAATTCCTAGTCGCTAGCTGCTAGGCTTGCATTTACTAGCTGTCAATCGTCAATCTAGGATTGCAATTACCAGCCGTTAATTAATCCTGCAGCCGTTAACAAATTCTGCAGCCGTTAATCACTAATCTAGTCTTGCAATTCCTAGTCGCCAGCTGCTAGGCTTGCATTTACTAGCTGTCAATTGTCAATCTAGGATTGCAATTACTAGCCATCAATCAATCCTGCAGCTGTCAACAAATTCTGCAGCCGTCAATCACCAATCTAGTCTTGTAATTCCTAGTCGCTAGCTACTAGGCTTGCATTTACCAGCTGTTAATCATCAATCTAGGATTGCAATTACTAGCCGTTAATCAATCCTACAGCCGTTAACAAATTCTATAGCCGTTAATCACTAATCTAGTCTTGCAATTACTAGTCGCTAGCTGCTAGTATTGCGACCACTAGCCGTTAACAATCTCTGCAGCTGTTAATCTAATTGCAAAAGGCAAAAGAGACCGATTTTCACTTCTTTTCTTCCTTTTCTCCTTCCTGCTTGCAGCCGTTAATCTAATTGCAAAGCAGCTTGCAGCCGTCAATCTAATTACAAAGCAGCTTACAACCGTCAATCCAATTGCAAAGCAGCTTGCAATCGCAACTATCAATCCAATTGCAAAGCAGCTTGCGACCGTTAACCTAATTGTAAAGCAGCTTGCAACCGTCAATCCAATCGCAAAGCAGCCTGCAATCGCAACTGTCAATCTAATTGCAAAGCAGCTTGCGACCGTTAATCCAATTGCAAAGCAGCTTACAGCCGTTAATCCAATTGCAAAGCAGCTTACAGCCGTCAATCTAAAGGAAGAAAAGACGAATTTCACCCTTTTTCTTTGCAATTCTAATTGCTTACACCCGCGCACAGCTGCACACGGCTGCAACCCCAATTCCGACCGATAAGAATAATATGGAATTGGGGAGGCACATAGTCTGACGGTCCGATAAGCAGCACCTGCACACAGCTGCAATCCCAATTCCGACTGACAAGAATAATATGGAATTAGGGAGGCACATAGTCTGACGGTCCAATAAGCAAGGAATTGGAAGTCTGACGGTCTGACAAGCAGCACTTGCACAGGTGCCCACAACTGCAATCCCAATTCCGACCGACAAGAATAATATAGAATTAGGGAGGCAGACGGTCTGATGGTCCGATAAGCAGCACCTGCACACAGGCACATAGTCTAACGGTCCAATAACTAAGGAATTAGAAGCCTAACAGTCCGACAAGCATGGAATTAGGGGGGCAAAATTTGCATAAATTTTTTTTACTAACTTTTTTATTCTGTTTTTTCTTTTCTACCCCACTTTCTATCTTTTTGCTTGCTTTCTATTAGTTGTCCTTAATTGCATAACCGCGGTTGCGCAATTAAGGGGGGAGGTGTTGTGTCGGGGCCAAAGATCCTTAGCCCTAAGGATTGCTAGCAGCTGCGCGCAGCCACACACATAGCTAACAGCTAGCAGTAACTGCAAGCACGTAACCTCTTTCTAGTATATAAGCAATGCAAATTGCTAATTCTTAGATAGAAAAACCACCTACACTTAAACCTTTAAAGTTTAACCCTAGTAGGGCTAGCTTATAGCTATTAGTAGCTATAAGCTAGGTTATAAGGTCTTAAATTATAATATATTTTTAATAATCTTTTATTATTAACTATTAGTGCTAGACTGTTATTTAATAACCTAAATGCTTATTCTAATCTTTTTACTATTATTAACAGTCAGTGCCAGACTGTAATCCAATAACCTAGAACCTTTTTCTGATCTTTTTCTTCTTCTTTCTTCTTTTTCCTATATTCCAACAACTGCCAGCCAGCTGACAAGCTTATAACCACTAGCTTGCAGCTGCCTGCGGCCGTGGAATTAGTCGGGAGTTCCCTTTTTCCCCGACACACTATTAAATATAATAAAATAGCTAAACTTATATTAGCTATAGTACTAAGAAAAATATAGAATATTATTTTTTATATAAATAATATAGCTTTAATATATATTTAATATAGCCTTTTAATAGCCTAAACTCTTATTCTAATAATATTAATACTATTAACTTTACTACTACTTTATAAGCTTATTATAGTTTAAACTCTTAAAAAAGTAGTAAAATATATAATTAAAAGAGCTATAAATATTAAAAATATACTAGCTTTAAGCTAAATTAGTATTATTATTAAGGGAATTTTCTAATCTTTAGTTTAATAAATTTACTTTATAATTATAATAATACTTTCTTAAGTTTATTATAAAACTATTATTAAAGGTATTATTATAGTTAAAGCTATTTAAAATTATTTACTTAAAAATATTATTATTATTATTAATTAAGCTATTAAAATTAATATTATAGTAATAGCTTATTATTTTTAAAGTAGTAATATTATTATTATATTTTAAAATATAATAAAGGTTTATATTAAAAATACTATATAAATTAGTATTACTTTTAAACTAAAAGTAGTGCTAAGCTAATATATATTTAGTATTATTATTAAAGGCTTTTTTATATATTATATATAAAACTAAAAGAGAGACTATATTCTTTAAGCCTTAGTTATAGCTAATAATTAAGGCTTAGTTTAGGTTATAATATTAAAGCTATATAGTATTACTATATAGTTCTCTTTTATTATTATAGTTAATAATATTTATATAGTAAATAGGCTATATTATATTAATATTATTTATAAAGCTAAGATATTTAAAGCTAAACCCTATAATAATACTATTTACCCTTATTATTATTATAAATATTTTAAATTTAAATATATTACTATATACTATACTATGCCTTTATAGTATAGCTACTATACTATTAGTTATTATATAAAAGGTAAGTAGTTTTACTTAGTATTAATAGAAGCTATTTATAAATACTATATTAATTATTTAAAACTATAGCTAGTATAGTTTTATATATATAATACTATTAATAAGTAATAAAACTATATATATATAGTATACTTATTATAGCTTTTAGCCTTTACTAAATCTTTTTTTAATTAAAATAAAAAGGCTAAACTAAAGTACTTAGCTATAGCTAAAAATAAAATATAAGTAACTTACTTTTAAAAAAGGCTTTACTTTAAAAATAAATTAATAAACTATATATCTACCTTTTTAAGTTTAAGCTAAAATTAATATAATATTTATATATAATAATAAAGGCCTTTTTAAGCTAATAATCTATAACTACTATAGCTTTAAATAAGCTAAGCTTAAATTCATTTATAATATAAGGTATATAATTAAGATTATATATTAAAATATATAGAAGAAAACCTACTTAATATACCTAATATTAAAGTTTTAGCTTAAAACTAATATAATAGTAATATAAAAACTAGGAATAATAAATAATAAATTACTAAATCCTAGCTTTAGCTACTTTTAACTTATAACTTAAAGTAGCTAAGTTATAATTTATATTTACTATTAATATAGTTTTAAGTTATAAATAATATAAATAAGTAAAGACTAATGCTTTATTATAATTATAAAATATAATATTTACTTTATTTACTCCCTAGCCTATAAACTTAATTAAATTTTATTTTTATTTAAATCTATATTAGCTTTACTCTTTAATTATAATATATTTATAGGTAACTTTAATTAATATTACTAATTATAAAATTATTATAGCTAAACTTTAATAAGGTATAATACCCTTTTTATATTAGTAAAGTAATAATAACTTAAATTTATAATACTTTAAAGTAAAGTAATATAAAAAATATAAAAAAAAGAAATAGTATTATTAATTATATATAAGCTATTTAAAGTATAGATATTAACTTTTTAAAAGAATTAAATTTTATTAAATTTAATTATATACTATAGCTAATTTATATAGGCTTTCGTTTAAGGCTATATAGTAATTATTTACTTTAATATAAATAGTTATATATAAATAATAACCTTATTATTATAGAGGCTATAATATAGTTTTAACTTAATATTATAAAACCTTTACTTTATTTACTAAAGGTTTACTAAAGGAGATTAATTATTATATAAAATAGCTTATAACTAAACTTTAGTTTATTATAAACTTAATAGTTTTAAAGGCATTTTAAGGTAGTTTTAAGCTAAACCTATAGTAAAACTAATATATTAAAGAAGTAATTTAAAATACTAAAAAGGTATTATAATAATAAAGGATATTTTATATTAAAAGAAATTAGTAATATATAACTAATATAGTATAAATATAGAACTAAATTATTTATAATAAGTAGTATAGTATTTAGTATATAGTAATTAAAGCTATAACTACTTAATATAAAAACCTATAAAAACTTAAATATTAAATATAGCTTTATAGTAGCTTATTACTAAAATAGTAATAAATTCTCTCTTTTTTATAAAGTAAAGGTATAAATATTATAACTACTAAAATATATTAAAAGAAAGCTACTACTCTAGCTAAGTATTTCTTTTTTTTTAAGCCTAGCTTAATAATATACTAAGTAATTTAAATACCTATCTTAATATTATTATATTTTTAATAAAAAACTAATTTAAAGCTAATAAAATCTATAGTATTATAAAAAGCTTATTTAGCTAAAAAGTATTTAAATTTAATAAATTTCTAATAAGCTTCTTTAAAGTTTATAGTAAGCTATTAATAAAAACCCTTACTTACTTATTAAATATATACTACTATATTAATTATTATTTAGCTTTATTTTAGTAAATAAAAGTTATTATTCTTTATAAACTAAGTAAAACCTTAATAAAGTAATAAAGAGTAAAGCCTTAGTATTTAATTTTACTTTTTAATATAATTAGTAAAGTTATAAAGGTAGTAATAGTAAGCTAGCTTATTTTTATAGCTAAATTAAATAAAGCACTACTTAATTAATAAATAAGTAATAAAGTAAATTAGTTTATAAAAGTTATATTAAGTATATTAATAAAAGCTATATATATAGTATAGTACTATAGTAGTTTTATATTACTACTTTAGCTAAATATATTAATAGTCTTTAATATTATTTACTATAAATAGCTTACTTATACTCTTATTATTACTAGTATTCTTACTTAAATTATAATATAAACTTACTTCTTTACTATTAAGTATACTATTTACCTTTTTTTTAATAATAAAACTAGTAGCTTTTTATTTATTATTATAAGAATACTATAAAGGTTTCCTATTTTTTTTATTTTTTTTTACTTTATATTATATTATTATATACTAAGCTTTAAGTAGTATAGTTTATATTAATTATAGGCTTCTTTAATAATATAAATATTTTAATATATAATTATATAGTAAAAAAGATATAAAACTACTTTAAAGCTATATAAATAATTTATTAAAATTAATTTTAGAAATTAAGCCTTAAATTTAATTTAAAAAAGAGTAAATTAATATATTTTATAAAATATTATACTATAGTTATAACTTTAGTTTAACTTAAGATTAATATAATATAGCTAGTTTAATTTACTTAATTTTTAAAAGTTTAAATTTATTAAAAACTATATTAAAAAGTATATTAAAGTTAAGTTAAGTTAGAACTAATATAATAATAGTTTATACTGTTATGGTCTAGGTCTTTGACCTAACCTTAGTAAGGCTGCGGACTGCGCGCAGCTGGCACCCACCCTAGCGTGCGACCGACCAATATAGATGTCAATTGATCAGATCTTGCCAACCTGATCAATGCGTATCCTTTTGCCTCTGGCGCAGCTGGCAAGGGGATCCGGGAGACCGGTATCGACTGCGCTGACATCCGCGATGACCCAATCGGGTTAGTCCATAACATATACTTATATTACTAATAGTATTAATATAGGGTTATTTACTATAAAATATATATTTATTATATATATAAGTAATTTAAAGTATTTTTACTTATAATATAAAATTATACTATACCTTTATAGTAATTAGTAATAAGGTAAGGGGAATAGCTAAGATATTTATTTTTAAGTAAATTAAGTGCTTAAGAACAGTTATAAGTACCTTTAAGGCTATATTATAAGCCTTTATTAAAATTAAGTTAGCTATAGCTTTAATTAACCTTTACCTTAACTATTAATTACTTTACTTCTATTATTAAATTAAAGCTAATAAAATAGCTAATTATATTTATAATACTTATACTATAATAATAGCTTAACTTTATTATAAATAAATATAATATAGGTATAAATACCTTTTAAATTCTTATAACTACCTAAACTATATACTATTTTTAAACTAGCTTTATAATTATTTTTTAAAACTATTCTTAGCTAAGGCACTTATTTTAAAGTAAAAAGACTAATAATATAAAGAGATACCTATTATATAAGTATATTAAACTTAGATTAAATATATAATAATAAAGCTTAACCCTAACTTTACCTTTACTATTAAAATAGTTTATATTTACTTTAGCCTTTCTAAGTATAAATTTATAGTGCTTATTTAAATATATTGTGTCGGGGAAAAAGGGAACTCCCGACTAATTCCACGGCCGCGGGCAGCTGCAAGCTAGTGGTTATAAGCTTGTTAGCTGGCTGGCAGTTGTTAGAATATAGGAAAAAGAAGAAAGAAGAAGAAAAAGATCAGAAAAAGGTTCCAGGTTATTGGATTATAGTTCGGCACTAACTGTTAATAATAGTAAAAAGATTAGAAAAAGTATCTAGGTTATTAGAATATAGTCCGGCACCAACTATTAATAATAAAAGATCATTAAAAATATATTATAATTTAAGACCCTATAACCTAGCTTATAGCTACTAATAGCTATAAGCTAGCCCTACTAGGGTTAAACTTTAAAGGTTTAAGTGTGGGTGGTTTTTCTATCTAAGAATTAGCAATTTGCATTGCTTATATACTAGAAAGAGGTTACGTGCTTGTAGTCGCTGCTAGCTATTAGCTATATATACAGCTGCGCGCAGCTGTTAGCAATCCTTAGGGCTAAGGATCTTTAGCCCTAACACAATACCTCCCCCCTTAATTGTATAACTGCAACGGTTATATAATTAAGGATAACCTATAAAAAGTAAGCAAAAAGATAGAAAGTAGGGTAGAAAAGAAAAAACAAAATAAAAAAAGTTAGTAAAAAAAATTTATATAAATTTTTACCCCCCTAATTCCTTACTTATTAGACTGTTAGACTTCTAATTCCTTACTTATCGGACTGTTAGACTATATGCCTCCCTAATTCTATATTATTCTTATTAGTTAGAATTAGGATTATAGCTATATATAGGTGCTGCTTATTAGACCATTAGACTTCTAATTCCTTGCTTTTATTAGTTAGAATTAGGATTGCAGTTATAGGCACCTATGCAAGTGCTACTTATTAGACTATCTAACTATTTACCTCCCTAATTCTATATTATTCTTATTAGTTAGAATTAGGATTACAGCCGTGGGCACCTATATAAGTGCTGCTTATTAGACCGTCTGCCTTTCTAATTCCTTATTATTCTTATTAGTTAGAATTAGGATTATAGCTATATATAGGTGCATGCTGCTTGCCAGACCGTCTGCCTTCCTAATTCCTTGCTCTTATTAGTTGGAATTAGGGTTGTAGCCGTGTAAGTGCTGCTTATTAGACCGTTAAACTTCTAATTCCTTGCTTTTATTAGTTAGAATTAGGGTTATAACTGTATAAGTGCTGCTTATTAGACTATCTAACTGTATACCTTCCTAATTCTATATTATTCTTATTAGTTAGAATTAGGATTATAGCTATAGGCACCTATATAAGTACTGCTTATTAAACTATTTGCCTCCTTAATTCTATATTATTCTTATTAGTTAGAATTAGGATTATAGCTATAGGCACCTATATAAGTGCTGCTTATTAGACTGTCTACCTCCCTAATTCTATATTATTCTTATTAGTTAGAATTAGGAATGTAGCTATGTATAGGTGTATGCTGCTTGCTAGACTGTTAGACTTCTAATTCCTTGCTCTTATTAGTTGGAATTAGGGTTACAGCCGTGTAAGTGCTGCTTATTAGACTATCTGCCTTTCTAATTCCTTATTATTCTTATTAGTTAGAATTAGGATTATAGCTATAGGCAGCTATGCATAGGTATAAGCAATTAGAATTATAAAGGAAAAGGGTAAAATTTATCTTTTCTTCCTTTAAATTAATGGTTGCAAGCTGCTTTACAATTAAATTAACGGTTATAAGCTGCTTTATAATTAAATTAACGGCTATAAGCTGCTTTGTAATTAGATTAATAGTTATAAGCTGCTTTATAATTAGATTAATGGTTGCAATTGCAGGCTGCTTTGTAATTAGATTAATGGTTGTAGGATTGATTAACGGCTAGTAATTACAAGCCTAGCAGCTAGCAACTAGGAATTATAAGACTAGATTAGTGATTAATAGCTGCAGAATTTATTAATGGCTATAGGATTAATTAACGGCTAGTAATTGCAATCCTAAATTAATAATTAATAGCTAGTAAGCTTAGTAGCTAGTGACTAGGAATTATAAGACTAAATTAGTAATTAATGGCTATAGAATTTATTAATAGCTATAGGAGTGAATTAGTGGCTAGTAATTGCAATCCTAGATTAATAATTAATAGCTATAGGATTTATTAATAGCTGCTAGGTTGGCTTAGTAGCTAGGAATTGCTTAGGAAAAGGGAGGAAAAGGGAGAAAAAAGAGAGCGAAAAATTTATAAAGATTTAGAAAAAGGTCTTAGTTATAATTTACTAAGGAATTCTTAGTCTAACAGGTGTTAGATAGGTGTTAGACCTATATTCTATAGAGAATTCTAAGGAAATTATAAGAAGAGAGAGAAAGAAAGAAAAAAAAAGAAGGGAAAAGGGGGAAATTTATAGTGCTAGCGGCCTGTAAAGTTAAGTGCTAGTTTATTAGGCTGTAAATTTTAAAGATTTCTAGCTAGCTAGAGGAAAAGCTAGAAGTTATTAGAGTGGAAAAATCCTTATTAATAGCTACTAGTAGCTACGCTTTAAGTAAATAATTGCAATTATAGCTATTAGTAGCTATTGGCAGTTATAACTAGGCAGGGGTTTTGTATTATTGTCTAGTTGGTTATAATAAAGTCTACACTAAATTTATTTAGCCTGGGCAAAAGCGCTATTTATATTAGGGAAAAAGGGAACTCCTAACTAATTCTATAGCTATAGGTAGCTACAAGCTAGTGGTTATAAGCTTGTTAGCTAGCTAGCAGTTATTAGAATATAGGAAAAAGAAGAAAGAAGAAGAAAAAGATTAGAAAAAGGTTCTAGGTTATTGGATTATAGTCTGGCACTAACTATCAATAATAGTAAAAAGATTAGAAAAAGTATCTAGGTTATCGGAATACAGTCCAGCACTAACTATTAATAATAAAAGATTATTAAAAATATATTATAATTTAAGACCCTATAACCTAGCTTACAGCTGCTAATAGCTATAAGCTAGCCTTACTAGGGTTAAACTTTAAAGGTTTAAGTGCGGGTGGTTTTTCTATCTAAGAATTAGCAATTTGCATTGCTTATATACTGGAAAGAGGTCACGTGCTTGCAGTCGCCGCCAGCTGTCAGCTATGTGTACGGCTGCGCGCAGCTGTCAGCAATCCTTAGGGCCAAGGATCTTTGGCCCCGACACAATATATAAAGTAAATTAGGCTTAATACCTTTCTTTATAACTATTATATTCCTAATGTAAATTTACTAATATATACCTACTAGGCTAATAATAAAGATTACTATTATATTTTATTTTTTTATAAACACTTTAGCTACCTTTACCTTATAAATATAAGCTTACTACTAATATATAATTAATATAAGGTTAGGAAGGCCCTTAAAAAAATAATTTAGCTACTACACTTATATAATAGCTTATTTATTTATTTATTATCATACGCTAGCCAGCTTTAGCAATTTATGCTTAGCTGTATCTAGAACCTCTGCTCCTTATGCTTTATTTAGTTACA
>SRPU01000830.1:0-13504 GCA_018360185.1 Claviceps lovelessii | reverse complement strand
TTTGTTTTTTTTTTTTGTTTTTTGTTTTTCTTCTGTTTTAGCTCGAAGAAACATCATCATCTGTACAACATCTATAATCAGCGGCAACCGAATGATGGATGCTGCAATCGAGACCGGTTCCTACGCGAAGGAAACCTGAGCCGAGCGAGCAGAATTAATCTTTATTTTTTTTTCTCCCCCGCAACATGGCGTCGGTCATGGCGTTGGTGCGAAATCCTATTCAGACAGGATGTTGACTTGTATGACGCAGTTACGATTAGAGCGGCGCACAATACTTGATATAGTATGTTGTCGTAAAACGTCTCGGAAGACAAGGCTTTATCCGTCTTGTTCTTTTTCTTCTTCTTCTGCCATCTGTTGACATCTCTACAAGTTGCGGCTGCCGTTGTTGAGAAGCGTGAATGTGAGGACAGATGGGTCGTTTCTCCAAAATGTGCCATTTCGAGACTGGCGTCGGGAAGAGGTCCATAATTTTCTGTGCTGCCATTCGAGAAGGGACAATGCACGTGACTTCCGACATACGATGGGTTCCGTCCGGGGAATATTGAGGGGAGTAATGGGCCGGCACCTCCAATTCCTTCACTTGAGCCTTCCGTTTCATATTACCCAATCATCTTTGGCCAAAGAAAACATCCTGCTCGAGGTCCCTTAAGATCGCCAACATCCAACTCGGAGTCTTGTCTTTTTTTGCGGATTTACTCTAAGAACGGCCGATATAGTTAGTGGCTCCCTGACGCTTACATCTCAGTCGCTAAATAGGTGAGCATAAGTTTTAGAACTAACATAATCACATAGGAGATTTTCTTTGTAACGGCATGCCGGGAGTGCTTCTCTATTATGACGAGTTCTGAGAATCCTCCTCCTCCCCTTCCTCCCCCTTGACCACTACTTGCGAATTTGTACCACGGTCGACGGCATCAGGCTTGGAGAGGATATATACATATACGTGTCTCATGTCCGCGTGAATATCCGAACCAGCTAATGGCTTTCAATGTAATTCCACCATGGACATAACGACACGGGGTCATGCAATTCTCATAGACGGAACAATGAGTAACTCAATTCATCATCAAGATGGCTCTGCAAATCCGTCACAGGGGAGTGACCGGGGTACTACATCCCGTCCTCCCACCGCCTTGTCGCCTGATCAAAGATGCAATGCTGCTCAGCAACGCCAAAGTAGCTCGCCGTTTCCGTCGGATCGCTTCCAAGTTCTGGATAGTATCAGAGTTGCTTTAGACAGTGAGATGACGGGGGAAGCTTCCACGTCAACGGCAATAGACATGGGGTAAGTAAGCACTGCAGCCGATACGACCTACATTGCGCAATCAAAAATCGTTTTTGTTTTGTTGACGCTCCTTCATGGGTGTAACAGGGCTCATCAACAAGAGATCGAACACAACTCCGTTCGCGCTCTGGATTGTGATCACATGGTCCAGTCTGTGAGTTCATCATTATCTGGCCTTACTGAACAGACTGAGGTGTCATCATCCCGTTCTGCTGTGTCCAGTAAGGCTACAACGCCATTGGACATGGACACTACCTCTGTCAAGGTTCAGCGCGATCAGAAAGCGAATCAGAAGCCTGCCGCGAAAGCATACTGTCGCAGTTACGAAAGACTAAACTTCACCGTGCGACCAAAGTCTTCGATACCCTCAGATATCCCCACTCATAAATACGCCGCTGAGTGTCTTGATGCTGCAGAATCCTCTCGGCTCAATCCATATGCTCTTCATCCCGACGAATATCATCTTCTTCGCCATCACATTTCCCACGTCCAAGTCACGACCTATCTCAATATTCGGAATAGCATCTTGCGCATCTGGCTTCAGAATCCTCGAGTGTGTGTGACGAGACAGACTGCAGTGGGCTGTGCAAACGCGAGGTGGTTCGATGCCGCCAATATCTGCTATGACTGGCTTGTGCGGGGAGGGTATATCAACTATGGATGTGTTCAACTTCCTGATACACCTTCGACGATGAAGCGCAGTTCAGCACGCGATGGACGGCGGAGAACTGTTGTCGTTATTGGAGCTGGTATATCGGGACTCTCTTGTGCGAGACAGCTGCACGGTTTATTCGCTCAATATGCCGACAGGTTTATCGAAATGGGCGAGAGCATCCCCAGGGTGGTCATCGTGGAAGGACGAAGTCGTGTCGGCGGGAGAGTATATTCTCGAGAATTCCAAACCAAGTCCAAGAGCGGACATCATAAATTCAAAGGCAGAAGACATACAGCTGAAATGGGTGGCATGATTATCACAGGGTTCGAGCGGGGCAACCCTATCAATATTCTTGTCCGTGGCCAGCTCGGCTTGCGCTATCATGCACTGACAGCCGAAACTACAATCTATGACAGCAATGGCCAGCCTGTGGATCCAACTCGAGATGAATTGGTAGAAAGTCTCTACAATGATTGCTTAGATCGCGTAAGCGAATACAAGCACAAGATGCAGCCTTCCAAACTCATTACGGGAAATCGTGACCTCTTAGATGAAGGTCGAGACAGTCCGAGAGACGGGAGCAAGACCATCATGGAAGCCGAAGAGGCGACTGCCGCACTGCCACATTCTCTTCCAGTTTCGGAACAAAGTGTGCCCAAGAAAGTCAATCTCGTACCCGTGTCCGCGGACAAACTCACCGGACGAGTACATAATCAGCCGGGGATCCCTGCGTCCGAAAAAGTTGCCGAAAAGGCCGCCGCTATGGGCTGGACCCTACGATCCCGTTCAGAGGAGGAATTTGACCTGAAGCTTGAGGAAGCTGTCTCTTCAGGCAACGCAACCTTGGGCTCCGTACTAGACCATGCGCTTGCTCGATACAAAGACTTGATTGACCTCAATGCGCAGGACTGCCGTCTCTTCAACTGGCACATTGCCAACTTGGAGTACAGCAATGCTACATACCTGCACAAGTTGAGTCTTTCGTTGTGGGATATCGATGCCGGGAATGAATGGGAAGGAAACCATACGATGATCGTGGGTGGTTACCAAGGGGTTGCGCGGGGGCTTCTTCAATGTCCCACTCCACTGGATTTGATGACCAAATTTGCCGTCAAGCGTATCAGATACCACAGTGCGAGTTCTAACGGTCCCGCATCCATCGAATCCGAAGACGGTAGCATCGTAGAGGCAGACAATGTGGTGTGTACCATACCCCTGGGTGTGCTGAAGCAAGGAAGTGTCACGTTTGAACCGTCGCTGCCAGACTGGAAGATGGGGGCAATAGAGCGCCTGGGATTCGGCGTTCTGAACAAGGTTGTTCTGGTCTACGATGAAATATTTTGGGACTCCGAACGACACATCTTTGGAGTGTTGAGGAATCCGCTCAACAAAGATAGCCGAAAGCAGAAAGATTATTCTCTGAACCGGGGCCGCTTCTTTCAGTGGTTCAATGTCACCAATACCACTGGATTGCCATGTCTCATCGGTCTGATGGCTGGTGAGGCTGGTTTCGAAACAGAACACTCGACCAACGAGAGCCTAGTAGAAGAGGCCACGCAAGTTCTCCGCAGTGTATTTGGCAGCAAAGTGCCGTACCCCGTGGAATCTGTTGTGACTCGCTGGGGCTCCGATCGCTTTGCCAGGGGCAGCTACTCATCCGCCGCTCCAGAGATGCTGCCGGAGGACTACGACTTGATGGCGCAATCTATTGGTAACTTGTCATTTGCTGGAGAGCACACCATTGGCACTCATCCGGCCACTGTGCACGGCGCATATCTGTCTGGTCTGCGAGCCGCCTCAGAAATTCTCGAGGAAATGCTTGGGCCGATTGAGGTCCCCACGCCTCTCATTCTACCAAAGGACTCGGTCCTCCTTCACAAGCGTAAAGAGGCAGCCAAGGACCCTCGTCAAGCGCGGAAAGAGGCGTATGAGCTGGCGGTTTCGGACTACATTCGAGACAATATCGGCGAGCGGCCCGTTCGTCCCGGTAAAGTCACCGCCACCGGGTACCTGCTCTTCAGCAAAGAACACTTTGAAGACGCTCGGCGCCGATGCGAAGAGAACCGCAAGACGGGCAAGCCGCGTACCACGCCCAACGACGTGCGCGTCATGACCTCCAAGATGTGGAAAGAGGCCACCCCGGAACAGCGACAGCCCTACGAAGAAGATGCGCTGGCGCAGAAAACGGCCTTCAACGAAGCCATGCTTGTCTTTACCGAAGAATCCCGGTTGTGGGACGAGGAGGCGATTCGGCTTCGCGCCGCGTACGAAGCAGAACATGCCGCTCCCTCTGGCTCAGACGAGCAAAACGAGGAGCAAGGAACGCCTAATAAATACCGTCGTGCCAAACCAGTCAGCTACGTGGGGAAGTCGTGAATAGACCACCATAAAATAAGAATCGAGAAGAAAAGAGGAGGAGAAGATGACAGGGAGTTGCCTGTATCACAAGTCCATGTTCCTTTTTTTTTTCTTCTAATTTTTCTAATTTTTCTTTTTTCATTTTTCATTTTTTTTTTTTGTCTTTATCATCGATTCTTGGGATCGGCGCCGATGAGCTCGTGTGGACACGTGGGTTTCTGGGGTTTTGCCACATGCATCCATGTATATCTGTATGTTTGTTGGGGGTGGGGGGCGTTCTGGAGATATGTATACATACAACATACGAATGTATCTGGGTCTATGTATTGTGACCTATTGTGTCCCTTGGGAGTTTGCTGTCGAGGCGGCTACCTCGCAAAACATGCATTGCATGCAATAGCCTTGCCTACGGCCGGGATACAGCATGCGGAATGTAATAACAGGGCTTTGACGGGATGGCTTGTGTTGCAAGTGTTAGCAGGCAGCGTGTTTTTGCATAGGTGTCGCCGTGCAATGAATACGTGGGCGAAGGCAATCCCGTAAAGGGCTTCGTCTTCTTTCTTCTTGTCTAATTGTGATGAGGCGGCGTTGGTTCATGGGTGATTAAAACCACAGATGTATGTAAGGGTCCGGACGTAAAAGCGTAGGTCAAGACACTATAAAGAGCTTCTTTCTTCATTGTGTCTAATTGTCGTGACGCGACTTTGATTCATGACTGAGGGTCTGCCTGGGCAGCGAATACGTGGGCAGAATGTGTGCTTGCCTTGAGCTGGTGATGTTCATTGCTGGCCTGCCGCCAAAAATCGTCAAAAATCCCGTCAGACGTGAATCAAATGCCGTTCTCAATATTGACTAGGAATATTGGATGGGCGTGATGCTCCATAGTGCCCAAGGATAAGCTCAATAAGATATACAATTCTTTTTGACCACCGAAAGGGATCGAGAGTAGCGCTTTATATGCATATATATATATGTATATATATATAGCTAACACAGGAAGTGAGCTATTAAACAAACGAAGCATGGAAAAAAAAAAAAGACGAGTATTTTGTATACTGACCATGTCTTCTACAGCTTTACCAGCTCTCCTTTCAGGCTAGGTACTATTTAAAAAGGCCTGTCACTGTATACGATTTCTGTGCATTCTAGTAATAAAAAGGTACGACATTCGTTTGTTTAAAGACAAAGAGAGGCTAAGCTAGGCCACTCTATTTCAACGCGAATGGGCGCTTCATGCTTGCAGAGACCCTGCAGTGAATATGGGGATGGAGGTCCTTTCTTCTCATCCAGTGTGATGAGCTGGCGTTGCTTCGCGGGCGGTCGAGACCTTGTACTGGACAAAGCCAACCTTGCAAGAGAGTGCCATTGTGCGCGATTGCCGCGGTGCAAGGCCCCTCCAGCGCATACGCAGATGCAGGATGCATGCTTGATATGGAAATCCCCACACGGGATGAGAAGAGCCTACATGTAAAACCCGCGACAGCAGGAAGAAAGAAAAGTTATAAAGTGGAGTTTTTGGAAACATCATCTTCACCGCAGGGAAAACGTGGATCAACTAAGCAAGTATATTCGCAGGCTTTGATACACTCTGCAGAAACTCATGACAGTTACGCAGGTACAGGAGACCTCTAGCTTTATTACAAAGGGGATTGCGCGGGGGTTTTTAAAATTCGTTGGGTTTCAACTCGGGAGGGTTTTTTTTTTGGTAGAAAAGGGTGTGGGGGCCGCCAGATTGTGCGTACATTGCATCTCCTGAGAATGTCTCTGCCGAGGCTTTCTTTTTTTTTGTCTCTCCCCTTTTACATGTCGGCTGAGGCGGTGGCACCTGTGATAATTTCAACCAGTTCTCCGGTAATGACGGCCTGTCGGGTACGGTTGTAGAGAATCTGGTACTTTTGGATCATCTCGCCGGCGTTCTTGGAGGCATTCTGGAAGAGATGTGTGAGTTAATACCAGGTTTCTGTTTGGGTTTTCCAAATAACATTGTGAATACTAACGTCCATGGCGTTTCGTCGGGCAGAGATCTCGCAGGCGTGGCCCTCAGCCAGAGCCCAGTACAGGTTGTTGGCAAGGCTGTATTCACGGAGGTTGTTCAGAGCTTCGTCATCGACCTCAAAGGCAGAAATGTTGGCTGTGCATAAAAAGAAAAAAAAAAGATTGATTAGTATGCGTCGTGATTCCTTCAATATCCAGCCGCAAAGACACTGAAGAGCTTGCACATACGGGACTGGGCAATAGCCTCCTCGGAAAATGCCTCAATAAAGGTAGGCTCGTAGCTCTGAGCATTGATGAACTTGTTGTACAGAATTTTGACGTCGGTGTATTCGGTGGCGTGCAAGACGATCTGGTCCGCAATGGCTTGAGCATCGGCAAAAGTGGGAATGTCCTTGCCGACACCCGAAAAGGAGAGCTGGATGGCATCGGCGTTGGTTCGGAGGAGCTGTGCCTTGCACTTCTCGCCCACGACGACGAGGTCAAAAGGCTGAGTGGTTTCGTTGGTGTAGGCACGGATGCGTCGACTGAGACCGGCGTGGACACCACCACAGAGGCCCTTATCGGAGGAGCAAACGATGATGAGAGACTTCTTCTGCTCGACGTCGGGTACGGCCGTCTCGGCGGCTTGGAAGACCTCATTGGCAGTCTCGCCGTACTTGCGGGACTCAGTCATGGTGCGCTGAGCGCGGCCGAGCTTGGTCGAGGCAACAATCTTCATGGTACTGGTGATTTTCTGGATGTTGCGAACCGACTTGCGACGGTTGTCGATTTCTCGAAGCGTCGCGTAGGTGGCAGCTCCATTGGAGCTGATAGCGGTGGCCCTACAGCAGCCAAGTGCACTCGTCAGCAAACACAAGTCGATGCAATTGCGGACAGTTTTCCAGTTGGCTGCGATTGTTGTAGTCGATCCCTCCAAGCAAATGTATTGGGTTGCTACTCGGTCTGGTATCTCCGCGCCAATGTACGCCGTCCTCTCTCCTAAACTCACCTCGCGGGAGCTGTGATCGCAGCTCGAAGAGCCGGACGGGCCGCCCTTGACAGCATCGTGTGAGGTTGAGAAAACGTTAATTAGTCTCTGACCGACAGTGGCCCAATTGATCGCGACGAACGGATCAATTGATTTTCGGAGAAGGGTCGGGTGGTTTCGTGGTTGATCGGGTGAGGTGATTGCGGTCGCCTGGTTTTGCTCCATCGCTATTTTCCCCGGCAAATCAGCGGCTAATACACATCACGTGACCATCCACGGCTGCCGGGCCTATACATGCCTTGGTGCATAGTAAGAAGGTACGATGCCCTTCAAGCCTGGCGGAACCTTCACCCTGCTCTTCTTTTTTTTTCCAACTTCCCAGGACGGGGTGGTCGAAATTCTTCCTCTACTTCTTCATCGGGCGCAGAGGGGTGTCAACGTTCGTTTCCGTGGTTTTCACCCCTTTTCCCTTTCGCTTTCTTTTTCTCCTCGCCAGTCGATTTTGACCTGCAACGTCCTACCTTCCTCCTGCGCAACCTTGTCAACACGGGCGAGAGCGCGGTCTCGACAGCCGGCAATCATGACTTCAGACAGCTCTGACGACGATCGGCCCCTTGCCAGGCCTAACGGACATCGTAAGTCAACTCACACACGCTTCCATCTCAGAGGCTCGAAGAATTTTTGTCTGGATCCGCTGCATCAAAACAAAAGGCCTGCACCACCAGGTCGGCTAGCCAGCCGGCACTTGACACTTGTCCGCGCAATGATAGCCAATACCACCCACCTTTCGCACTGAAATGGCACGCTTGAAAGGCGCTTGTCCAAATCAAAAGCTAACAAACATTGGTCTTTCAAGTCTCTTCAACCAAAATATCGCGTGCCGAGGATAAAGCCCTTGACGAGGCGCAACCCAAAAAAACAAGCGGCATGACGGGCATAACGGTTTCCAGTGGTCCTGCCGACGATACCATGGATATAGATACCCCAAACGGTAACAAGCGCAAATCTCGATCTTCTATAGCCAAAGTTAGCTACAAGGACGCGTCCGACAGCGATGGTGAACCTCAGGTGGGTCTGGTTGTTGTTATTGTTGTTTTGTTGTTTTTGTTGTTGTTTTTTCGTCGCTCCTCCCTTCCTTGATATCGTCTCTTCCCTGACAGTGGTGACTGATTTTCTTTCTATTGCAAGGCCAAACGTACGAAAGCAAATGCCAGAATTATTGAATCAGATTCCGACGATCAACCCATGGGCATCAAGCTCGCAAAGACAAAGGCAGCAATCGTGAAAAAGGCAGCCAACGAGGCACAAGCTCTTCGTAACAAGGAAGCGAAATCAGCAAAGTCTACTCCTAGAAAAAGCGTCAAGGACGAGTCTGATGACGAACCATTAGCCAAATCGTCTTCCAATAAGCGCCAAACGAATGGCACTGCCGCCCGGCGCAAGTCGAATGGTGTTAAGAAGGAGGAGTCTGACTCGGATGTTCCTTTGACGAAGAAGGCCAAGGCTAAGAGCACGACGGCAGCGGCGTCCAAGGGCAAATCTGCGACTCCTGCCAAAGACAGCGGCAAGAAGACGGCTAAGTCTAGAGCGACAACCGAGGAAGAAGAGGAAGAAGAATTTGCTTGGTGGAACGCTCCGAAACCCGAGGACGATAGTATCAAGTGGACAACACTTGAGCACAATGGCGTGCTGTTTGCTCCAGAGTATGAGCCTCTTCCCAAGAATGTCAAACTCGTCTACGATGGGAAGCCTGTCACATTGAGTAAGGAGTCCGAGGAAGTCGCAATGTTCTGGGTAGCCATGATGACGCCAGCTTCAACACATCACTTGGAAAATCCGATTTTTCGCACGAATTTCTTCAACGACTTCTCCGATGTTATTAAGAAGAATGGCGGCGCGCACGACAAGGATGGAAACAAAGTGTCCATTGAGAGCTTGGACAAATGTGATTTCTCCAAGATGTATAACCATTGGCTCGCCAAGACTGAGGCAGCCAAGACCAAAAACTTGTCCAAAGAAGAGAAGGAAGCTGCCAAGGCGAAGAAGGAAGCCCTCGAAGCTCCTTACCAGTACTGCATATGGGATGGAAGGAAGCAAAAAGTAGGCAACTTTAGAGTCGAACCGCCAAGTCTCTTCCGCGGTCGAGGCGAGCATCCAAAAACCGGTCGTGTCAAGACGCGTGTGTTCCCGGAGCAGATCACGATAAATATCGGCAAGGAAGCCAAGGTACCCCAGCCTCCAGCGGGTCATAAGTGGAAAGCCGTGCAGCACGATCAGAAGGCTACTTGGCTAGCCATGTGGCAGGAAAATATCAATGGCGCGTACAAATATGTCATGCTTGGCGCGGCCAGTGATGTCAAGGGTCAGAGTGACTTCAAGAAGTTCGAGAAAGCCCGAGAACTGAAGAAGCACATTGGCAAGATTCGAAAAGAGTACACTCGAGAGCTCAAAAGTGAGATTATGGCCGATCGGCAAAGAGCCACAGCCATGTATCTGATTGACCAGCTTGCCTTGCGAGCTGGAAACGAAAAGGATACTGAAAACGAGGCTGATACGGTTGGCTGTTGCTCTCTCAAGTACGAGCACATTACCCTTGAACCACCCGACAAGGTCACGTTCGACTTCTTGGGTAAAGACAGTATCCGATACAATGAAACTGCCCACGTATCGCCGCAAGTTTTCAAGAACCTGAAGCTTTTTAAGAAGGCACCAAAAACCGATGGAGATGATCTCTTTGACCGTTTGACTGTGAGTGTCATGTCCGCTCTTTTGTTTTTTTCTCCTGAAGCACACACGATATCCCCTCCCCCTTCCGGACACACATTTTTTTTTCCCAAAGGCCCCTTTTTTAGAATAAAAGAAGAAGAAAGAAAGAAAGCCTAACCATTACGCGCACGGCCGGTAGACTTCACAACTCAATAAGCATCTCACCAACTACATGCCAGGCTTGACAGCCAAGGTTTTCCGTACATATAATGCCTCATATACCATGGCGACGTTGTTGAAGGAGCTTGCCTCAGATCCTCGCTCCAAGGGCACTGTTGCCGAGAAGGTCAAGTTATACAACGATTGCAATCGCAAGGTTGCCATTCTTTGTAATCACAAGCGGACAGTCGGTGCGAGCCACGAACAGCAGATGCAGAAGATGAGCGATAGAGTGAGTGATGCATTTGAATGGACAGAGAGGTCCGGCCCCTAGTTAAAATGGTGGCAAAACTAACATGGACTCGTTCAGATCAAAGGCCTGCGATATCAGAAGTGGCGAACCAAGAAGATGATTTTAGACCTGGATCCTACACAAAAGAAGAAGAAGGGTGTTGCATGGTTTGAACGAGATGAGGATATTGACGACGAATGGGTCAAGGAGCATCAGCAATTCCTTATTGAGGAGCAACGCACCAAGATTACCAAGAAGTTTGAAAAAGACAATGAGAAGCGAGTGGCCAATAAAGAGAAGCCTCTACCTGAGAAAGAGCTTAAGGAGCGCTTACAAGCAGTCAAGGAGATGGAGGCGAAGTTTAAAAAGGAGAACAAGACTGGCAAGGTTGAAGCGGAAGGCAGGGGTGCTTCTGTTGACAAGTTCATGAAAGCCATTGAGAAGCTTGATGACCGAGTCAAGATTTTGGAAACGCAGGCCGACGATCGTGAGGGCAACAAAGAAGTTGCGCTTGGCACATCCAAGATTGTACGTTTCAGCTTTTCTATGTCTTACTGTTTTTTTATCCCCCTTCCCCAACAAAGCAATGCACAGCGGAAAAAAATAAAGTGAAAGTGTTTTGACGGAAGCATTCAAGAAACTGACTAACCACTTTTTGCAACAGAATTACATCGACCCTCGCCTGACAGTTGTCTTCTCCAAGAAGTTTGACGTGCCGATCGAAAAGTTTTTCTCCAAGACTCTGCGAGACAAGTTCAAATGGGCCATAAAGTCGGTTGAAGATGTAGATGATTGGGAGTTTTGATGGAGAAGCGTCGACATGGTCAACCTATCTGCCGTTTATAAAGAGGGGTTTTTTTTTTTTTTTTGTTCTTCTTCGTTACGATTTGATTCTGCTGCAATACATCCATGGCCATACACAGTCTTTTTAAACCGTCAAAGGATCAGTCCACACATCTATAGACGGGAGATTTTGGTCACACAAAAAGACGTTTACCAGAAACGAAAAACGCTGCAAGATGGCATTTACAGTTCAAAGGGGCAGCAAAATGGGAAGCGGACCTGGTGCAGAGAGAGGGCACATGGGTAGAGAAAATACTTATTCGCTGGCTGCTGTAGGCGGCGCCGTTGTTCACGCAGAAAGCATGGACTAATAAGACAGGCACTGGCAGCAAAGCCATTCATGCATAGGGGTCTCCATCGCAGCAGTGTACCCCTAACTATTGGCGGTATTTGCGATCAAGTCAAAGCTTGGGGTGGGATGGCAATGGGTTTGGAAAAGGACAGGTACTTATTTTGGGGCATTGTGGATTTTAGAAAAGCAGCAGCGGTTTCTGGAACAGAGGTAGCAATTCCCAACACAATGCATTAGCTTTGCTTTACTTTGTTGTGCCGATGACGAGTCGTGGTGTAGTCTCAGTCCTGCTTTGATTTTCACGATTAGTGCTCACAACAGGGCAGAGCAAGGCAGCTCCCGTGTATTTATGATATAATGCCTATATGTAATCCTGTGTACTCGTGGCAGTTGCTCTATTCTATTCTGTTCCATTCTAATCCATTCTAATCCATTCTATAGACTCATCATGTCGATCTTGGTATCATAAATCATGTTCCATGCATGTACTCCGGGCAGCCAGACTCCAGAACTGAACCCTTGTGAAGAAGAATAACGGACGACGCTTGTGAGGGGCAATGTCCATGATGACAAAAAAAAGTAACACTTTTTTTTTGGTTTGGTTTGGTTGGTCGTGATATTTTGTTTTTCGGTGTTTAGGAAGATGCGTTTAGGGAATGCTATGCAAAGGGGATAGGGCTTGCTGATGTACACTTTTAAAGATAAGGGGGGGGGTGGGGGACTAAGAAAGGGATAATAGGGTTCGTCTCGTTCGTTTCACCATGCGTGAAGGCAACACGAGAGGAGTGCGGCTGCGGTGGAAGCGAGCGCAAAGATAGAGGCGGAGGAGGGGGCGGAGGCGGAGGCAGGGGCGGAGGAGGTGGGATCGCGCATGATCTTGCCGCTGGGGGTCATGTGCCAGCCTTCGGGGATGGTTCCGGGGCCGGGAGTCGCGCTGGCAACCCACGGCCAGCCGGTCTGGGTGGCGGTGGCGGAGCTGCCGTCTTTGGCGATGCCGCCGACGGGAACAGGCACCGGGATGGGCGCCGGAGCGACGCCGGGGGTTTCGGCGGGTTTCGGCGGAGACAGGCCGTTGCCGTTGCCGTTGCCGTTGCCGTTGCCGTTGATGCGCCCGCCCACGGCCTCAATCGACTCCCACGATCCCGACGTGTCCTTGTAGCGGTACTGCTTGCCGGTGGAGTAGTCGGCAATGACAACGCTCCGCACCAGCATACTGAACGGCCCCTTGGAGAAGTCGGTCGGCCCCCGCGCCCAGGCCACGGTGCCCGGCGCATTCGTGGCCGGATCGCCGCCCGCCCAGGCCCCAAACTTGACCTGCATCGGCGTCTGGGGGTACTGACCGGCGGCCGCGTCCTCGGCCGTCTGCTCGCGCACGACCCTCCCGTCGGCCATCCACACGATGCGCTCGCTCGTCCAGTCGACCGCGTAGGTGATCCACCGCGCCTGCGTGCCCGGCACGGCATGGAACCGGCCGCGGTTGTACGTCGTGGTCTGGCCCTTGCCGAAGTAGTTGCTCTGCATCTCGTCCGGGTTCGAGCCCAGCCACTCCATGTCGATCTCGTCGAGGTCATCCGACTCGAGCACCAGCGAGGACACGATGCCCGCGCCGGGTGCCGCGCGCATCGTGATCTCGACGCGGCCGAACATGATGCTAAAGAGGGACTGCAGCTGCGGCGCGTCGCCGCCGCGGCTGACGCTGAAGGAGACGCCGTCGGCGGTGCTGTACGAGGGGGTGCCCGAGGCGGCGAAGGAGTTGACGGGGCCTCTGCGGAAGTCGACGTTGACGGTCATGCCGAGGGCCGTGTTGGGGGGGCATGCTGTTTTTTTTTGTTTAGCCTTGTGTATAGACACATACATGTACATACATGGACGAGAGCGAGAACAAGGAAAGGATAAAAAAAAGAAGAAGAAAAAAAGAAAAAAAAAAGAAAAAAAAAAGAAAAAAAAAA
>SRPU01000829.1:0-13508 GCA_018360185.1 Claviceps lovelessii | reverse complement strand
TTTTTGAAATGTTGGAAAACTTCAAATAGGGTCCAGCGAGCTGATATATTTTCTCCAGCCTTGAAAGATTTCACCGATGTGGAAAAAATCCTTACAAAGGTGAGGTAAAAGGTGCTCATACTCACGTGTACAAGCCTTGCTGACTGGATGCAGATGGTCACATTGAGAAAAAAATTTACAATAGCCTCAGTAGAAGAGCAACTGAACCACATCTTGATGATCAAAAAGTTCCTCGAGTCCATCCCACCGCTTCATCAGGCACTTACTGCATGCAAGAGTCCACTGTTGCTAAAGATTCGCGATATTTGCGACCCAAGCGTATCCGGTCCCATCCTACTCAGCATAAAAACCATAATCGAAGAAGATGTCACCGTCATGTCGTCTCCACTCGATATGCGTAATGCAAGAACATTCGCCGTCAAGGCTGGCATAAGCGGCATGCTCGATGTCGCTCGCCAGACGTATAGAGAGCTCACAGAGGAAATCCATCTGCATGTGCAAGACGTTGAAAGTGTGACCCGCCCTACTGGAATGACAAGCAAAGGATTTTTTTTTAAAAACGTCTGACTGACCTTTTCACTCAGAAGACGTTGGGATGCCAATAACAGTCAAGTTTGACAATGGGCGAAAGTACTGGCTAAGTGTCAAAAACGTGGACCGTGATGCCGGTCAAATACCGGCCGTTTTTATCAACGTGGTCGGAAAAAAGAGTGGCATCGAATGCCAAACAATGCAGCTGATGAAACTGAACGGTCGACTGACCGACACATCCAACGAGATAGTGGCGCGCAGTGACGCCATCATTCAGGACTTGATCACCATGCTCAGAGGTTCGGCAGCCCAACTCTTTAGACTGTGTGAATCCGTGGCGCTTCTCGACATGGTCGCCTCTTTTGCGCACCTCGCAATCCTGAGAGACTATGTCAGACCAGATTTCAGGGGTACATTTGCTTTGAAGGCGGCAAGACATCCGATCTTAGACAAGGTATTTCGTCCACCGCCATCCTGTTGTGCCGATAGTGGAAAAAAAAAAAACAACTTTTGACGGAGAAAATGGATAGATATTGTACGAGGACTTTGTGCCGAACGACTACTATGCATCGGAGCAAAACTGCTTCCATCTCGTCACGGGATGCAACATGGCTGGGAAAAGTACATACATCAAAGCTGCCGCGATGCTGCAAATCATGGCGCAGGTTGGAAGTTTTGTGCCGGCTACGTATGCGTCCTTTTCGCTCATCCAGAATATCTTCGCGCGGGTCTCGGTCTGTGACATTCTTGAGGCGAACCTTTCTACGTTCTCTGTTGAGATGAGGGAAATGGCGTTTATTCTGCGAAACGTGGACGACAAAAGCTTGGTGATTATTGATGAGCTGGGGAGAGGAACCGGAACACAAGATGGGCTGGCCATGGCCATTGCCATGTCGGAGGCCCTGATCCAATCCAAGGCGTTTGTTTGGTTTGCCACACACTTTGTGGACCTTGTCCATGTGCTAGGAGAGCGGCCTGGCGTGGTCAGTCTTCATCTGGCATCCGAACGAAGAACATCGGATGACGGAGTGCCCCAACTGGCCATGTTGTACAAGGCAAAGCAGGGTACCGTGGATACGACGGAGCACTACGGCATCGAACTGGCAAGGTCGATTGGGTTTTCTGAAGAGTTTACGCGGCGTGCAGAAGAGGTGGCCAACGACATCAGACGGCGCAGAGAGAAGAATCAACGAAACTCGGAGGCCCGCAATGTCCTGGCTCGTCGCAAGCTAGTGCTCAACCTCTACGAGACACTTAAGCAAGCAGCGGAGCACGGCGACGATGCCATCTTGCCCGGGTACTTGAAGAGCCTCCAGGAAGAGTTTATCCTGCGGATGAATGAGCTGAGTGTATCATCGTCGACGTGACACTTTTGCGAGACAAGGGAGAAGATGAAGTTTTTGTTTTTGTCAAAGACGTGGTGGATATGCCAAATGTATTTTGCTTGGCTTTGCTTGGCTTTATTTGGCTTTACTCGGCGTCGTACGACATTGCTACGGGACAAGGTTGACACATAAGAGTGTGATGTAGCCGCGAGATGGGAAATTATTTGCTTGCCATCTTTGCTCTCTCGAAGTGCAGGATGTTGTGCACGATGCCGGGTTTCCTCTCGATTCAGACGTTATTCATCTTCTGGTATGACTGGATGTGCCAAGATTCGTGCTGAAACCGTGCGGCATTTCCCACCTGCAGAGATGCATGCCTGCGGCGCGCCACATAAAAGGGGGGAATGGGAAATCGAGAGTACATGTGCGTCCCGCCGATTGACATTGATAGAATGCTGCTTGGGTGGGATGTAGATGAGGGAGGACCTTGTATCTTTTGCGGTTTTATTAGCATGTCGTCATGACAGTGTAAAGTCATTATATCCATTCCGTGTGTCAATATGCTGGCTTTATCGGGTTGATGTCGAGAAGGGACAAGCCCGCGCAGGCATCTACAATGCTTGGACAGCTTCGAAGATGCTGAACACTGCGATCAGGACCGCAAACGATTGAAAAATGATTTTGTCGACAGCGGTGTATGTACAGTGTATGTACCCCTGGATGGTGCGAGCCCTAAACGTGGCACGCGACGAGGGGAAGTCTGATGTAAACTCTAAATGGGACGAGGAGTCCAACGCGGGGTAAAACATGCGTCGTGGCTTTTTTTTTTTTTGTCCCCCCCACCTCCCCCTATTTTTTAGTCATTTGTTCCTGCCGACGAAGGAAAAAAAGAGAGAAAAAACGTCAAGGAAAAAGAAGAAGGAAAAATATATAAGGAAAGAAACAAGAACGAAACAGTCAGCATCACCACGGCCATACCATGAAAAAAGACACGCTAGGCAGGACCCTGCCATGAGGATTGACCCCGCCATGACGATGAATCCCGCCGTGAACATTGACGGCGAGAGGTCCGGAATGGACAGACAATCATCGACGCCGACGCCAGCACAAGACGCCGACGCCGACGCCGACGCAAAGGCAAAGGCAAAGGCAAAATCGGCCTTGCCGTCTTCGTCGTCGCCGACAGGCCACGCGCGGCACAGCTTCCTCTTTGGCCAACACATTTCGCACTCACTGTCGCCGTTCCTGCACCAGCTCATCTATGAGGAGCTGGGTTTGGCGTGGCGGCAGATCCGGCTCGACTCGAGCGACGTGGAGGGGTTTGTGCGTCTGGTGCGCGACGACCCGGCCTGCTTCGGGGCGTCGGTGACGATGCCGAACAAGGTGGCCGTGCTGGCGTATCTGGATGAGGTGACGGCCGAGTGTCGCGACGTGGGGGCCTGCAACACGGTGTATGTGCGCGAGGAGGGGCCGCGGGACGGGGAGCGGGACGGGGAGCGGGACGGGACACGGGAAAAGCGGGCGGAGCAGCGGGCCGGGCGGGCCGGGTTCCCGCGGCGCATCCTCTGCGGGACCAACACGGACGTGGTGGGCATCCGGGAGGCGCTGCGGCACAGCATTTCCCCTGCCGACATGCAGCGTCTGGTGCGGGGGCGCCCGGCCCTCGTCGTCGGTGCCGGCGGAGCCGCCCGCAGCGCCGTGTACGCCCTCCGCCGGTGGCTGCCCGTCGGGGACATTTACCTCGTTAACCGCGACGCAGGCGAAGTGCAGTCCGTCATGGCCGACTGCTGCCGCGGCGGGTACGGCTCTTCCCTGCGGCACCTGGCCACCCTGGACGACGCGCGCGGGCCGCACACAACTCCGCCCGCCGTGGTGGTTTCGTGCGTGCCGGACCTGGAGCCCCGGACGGAGGACGAGCGGCTCGCCTGCCGTATCACGGAGGAGTTGCTGCAGCGCCGCAGCGGCAGCGGCAGAGGCGGCAGCAATAACAACAACAACCCGGAGACGCGCACTCGCGACGACGACCTCCCCCGAGGCCTCGTCCTCGACATGTGCTACCACCCCACGCCGCACACGCGGCTCGTCGCCCTGGCCTCCCGCGAGGGCTGGCACGTCATTCTCGGCACCGAGCCCGCGATATGGCAGGGCCTCGAGCAGGACCGCTACTGGACCAGCCTGCCCGTGGAGCAGATGCCCCTGCGGAAGGTGCAGCATGCGATGCGGGAGCGGGTTGCGCAGAGGAATATGAAGGCCTAAGGGATAATGAGTCACATGTCACACATATATACCTAGGTATGTAGTGCGAGGCTGGAAGCTTTGCTGTCGCCCTTGACGCGGTAGATATAGACAGGCACGATATGCTAGTATACTAAGATTCTAGATTGTATTTTGCCATTCCTTCTTGGTCCCCCACGCCCCCCCCTTCTTATTCCATGTCAACCGGACAAATGGGTTACCTCTATCGCTGCTATGACGATTCTTGTTCATCTGCCGGACGATATCGCGATGGAATTCATTGACATTCATAGTATTCATACTGGCATATGGGAGCTATGTTGTCTCTAATCCGGAATATGGATCATGTCTCACTCTTGTTATATTCTCAACGCATTCATCGCATACATTCGCGATTCGCCTGGGTTCACTAGCCTGGTGCATAGCTCAGGGAAGGCATTAGACGCGCAGCTTCCTGGTTTACCTTTGTTAAATGAAGTGGATGGTGGACGTATTTCACAAAGTACAGTAGTAAAATGATGTATTGAAAAAGCTATTGTTTCATTATTGGTGAGTGGATTGACATATTACAGATTTATAAAGTTGTACCATATAGACGTGTCGGGTCAAAACCATTACGATATAGAAATTAGGTAGTAAATTTTCTACAGTAGAAACGAACAAGGACTGGAAACTATGCAGCCCCTAGAGGCAGAGGTGAAAACAGCATGCAGAGACGGCCCACGTGAATGTACAAGGTCCAACGGCAACTTCTCACGTGTCAGAATTAGGATGATCATGACCGTTTACAGTTTTGATGGAAATCGGCGTTCCTTTTCCATTGAGAATTCGACAATGGTCCAATACTTTTTGGAAGTAATTTTTGTTTTCTCCTGCTGGAATCGTCATACTTTCTGTACTTGAAAGGACGAAACCCCCTCGTTTGAAGGTTGATGCAATATGAAACGGTAAAAAAAGGAAAATGTCCACCAAAAGGGCTCAGGATGTGTTGGATGATGCGCCCATTCCTTGCAGACATGATGAATGTATCCGCTGTACAGCATGGGAGGGGACCTCCATGTTGCCGATAACAGCAACATACGCGTCTCTTTTGAACAAATGCATGCAGGAATCCAATAGATTAACATAGTGCGCTTAGACGGCCTGGTCCAGGTCGTGTCCCGCCGACGAAAACACTGATCATTTCCTGCATTCGGATCGAGCTGCGACGGACTTGTCGCAAGGAATGATTGATTACCCAGGCATCTCTTAAATACTAGCGTCAATCTTGCTCTGAATGAAAGAATTGTCCTCACACAGTGACAAAAGCAGGAGGCAATCGTGCAGCCATAGCGTTTGCCACTGCCGAGGATATCCTTGCATTGACTGAAAAGCGGGAAAACAGCGAGCGAAGACGAAGCTAGGACAGGCTTCCCGACGCTCTCCCTGCGCCTGAGATCACGATGAATTCGGCTGGCAGAGGGCTCTAGTCTTGTGTCGGGGTGACGGATCCCTTAGTTGCCGAGGGTCACGAAGGAAAGGAACAAGGGGAGAAAGGTTCATCTCAGGAGGGCACTAAAGACTGGCTCGGAACACCTGATCAGAGCTGTGTACAAGTAGGGGAGGACTTCGCGGCTTGTTCCTTTGTAGCTTGGAGCAGATTTACTGCTTGGTTATTGCTAATACATTTCAGCCCAACTTGATTGTAGTAGCATAAATTATTCTGCATATACGTGCACTCTGTTCGACTACTTAAGCATACTTGATTCTTTATTTTAACTTGGTGTTTAAAGAGGTTGCATGTACGGAAAACGGAAAGGGTGGGGTGGACAGGTTGTAGGGGAGCTCACGGCAGCGCCCCAGAAAAAAACACTAACAGCTACTGAAAAGGCTGATAAAGGGAGGTGAAAAAAAAAAAGCTTGCAAACAGGAAGCCAATGGAAAGAGAGAGACAAAAAGCTAGCGAAGAAGCTTGTAAAGAGAGGGAAACAAAACAGCTTATGAAGACGAAGCTTACAAAAAAGAGAGAAGAAATAGCTAGTAGAAAGAAGAAATAGTTTCACTAGAGGTTACAACATTGCAAACTAAATTGGATCTAAAGAGTGTATTCTGACTCTCAGAAAACTTTAAATCCTTAGTCTTGGACTTTTTCACATACGTATTCTAAAGAGAAAAAATTGAATTTTTAACATACTTATTCTGAAGAGAAAAAATTGAATTTTTAACATACTTATTCTGAAGAGAAAAAATTGAATCATGTAAAGATTTATCAACATTCTCTTCAAAGTCAAATAAAATTTCTTATATAATTTTAGGAAAATCATTAAAATTAAGAAGGTGATGAAACGAAGGGGGTGATGGCTTACGAAGAAGCTAAGAAGAAGAAGGAATAAAACAAAAACAGCTTATAAAGAAGATTATAAAAAAGGAAAATATAGCTTATAAAGAAAAGGAAAAGGGTATAGCTTGTACAAAAGGTGATGACAAGAAAAGGGATAGCTATAAAAAAAAAGGAAAACGTAGCTTATAAAGAAGAATCTGATAAAAAGAGGAAGAAATAGCTACAAAAGCAGGTAATAAAAAAGAGAGAAAGGTTAATAAAGAAGCTAATAAAAGAAGAAACAGCTAGCAAAGAAGCCTGTGAAAGAGGAAAGAATAGCTAGCAAAGAAACTAATAAGGAGAAAAAAGGCAGCTAGTAAAAGAAGGCAACAAAGAGAAAAATAGATATATAAATAAAAGGGCATTTATTTTCAGCTTACGGAGTCCAACGCTTTGCCTCCCTATATGATGCTAATGAATTCGGAGAGCTATCAGGATGTAGTTTACGCCTAGAGCATTTATCTCATCTGTACCTGATATATACAGTGGACCGATAGTTTTTAGCCCCCGAAAGATACGGCGGGTCCCCTTTTTATATAATCACCTTAGCATGCTGCCAAGTCGCTGGTAGGACTTGAAAGCCCTTCCCCTTGTGCTCCTGCGCGCCTGTGCCCAAGACTGCTCCTTATGGTTGGTATCCCCACTGGAGGCTGCCGTGGCCATGACACACGCATTCTGCTTATCCGGTCGTTTTTGTTTATGCCGCTCATGCATGTGCCAATAGACCTGGTACATATTCTGTTGGCCGGAAACCCCCAAAACTCAGTGTGCACTCTCAGGATAAGTCGATATCGGGAGTTTAGCTTTACCTTTGTGCAAGCCGTTCATCTAGCACTGGTTAGAGGCAAGGGTAATTACACCTTTCCATGTTAATTCTAACGATAGAAAAATCGAGAATAAGTCAATAAACTCGAGACATTTTATCATATATACACATATACAAGAACTACTTTATAAATATCTATAAAATAAAGCTTGAATCATGTTTTTCTATTTCGGCAGATACACTACTGTGGCCTTATCAAAGAGCCTTGACTGTGACAAGGGCCGTATTAAGGAGGCTTGGAATGCAAAAGATTCTATTCAGACAATAATCGACTTTGGCTCACTCGGGGGCTCTGAGGAATCTAGAGGTCTAGGTTTCCTCTGGAGGTCCTGAGGGCTGCGGAGATCTTATATACATGTGCTATAAGAAAGGATACCTGAGGTCTTAAGATACCCCTCATGCGTGGATGCCTAGAGGTGGTCAAGTGCGCTCTCGCACGTGTGACATTGACACTGTTTCCTTCTACTTCTATACAGTTGAAGTTGATATTTCTTGAACTTCCCGTTGTCCAACATTCCATTATAATAGAACCCACTTTTTCTTTCAACCTTATCAACCAGCAGAAGCAAGAACAAAAAGAAAGAAAGGGGAGAGAGGGGCAAAATCCACGACAATCATGTCTACGAGATGGCACTGGCGTACATTTTTTCCGTTTTCTTTTCTTTTTCTCTATTTTCTTCTTTTTTAGTGTATATGTTTAGGTCTTTATTTATTTATTTACTTTTACCTCTATTTACTTACTTACGTTTGTATTTATTTATTTATTTACTTTTACTTTTATTTATTTATTTACTTCTACTTTTATTTATTTATTTACTTTTACTTTTATTTATTTATTTACTTTTACCTCTATTATTTACTTACCTCTGTACTTAGTTATTATTTACTTCTACTTTTATTCATTTACTTACTTTTACTTTTATTTATTTCTATTTTTATTTATTTCTACCTCTATTCTCTCTACTTTTCCTTCTCTTTCCTCCTCTCCTTCACTCTTTCTTTTATAGAGCCCCCCCAAAAACCATTTCAGCCTCTTGCGTACAACAACAACCCTCCTCCCATCTACTTCCCAGAGGACATGGTCCCGCCTCTCGCTCATTCCCCTCTGACACAACCAACCCACCAACCATCCATCCATCCATCCATCCATACAGTGACTCGAAAACCCTTCAACAATGCCGACAGGTATCGCGAACTGTTCTGGCTGGACGTAACCCAACGAAGCTGGCAAACGAAGGGAGGGGGCTACCAGTATTGACACACTATTCTCTCGAAGTGATGTCTGTGGTAGAACAATATACAATGTTGCTTTGATCTCTTCCATCTTAACGTATGTATTATCGCATAATCCATTATGCCCCTCGTTGGGCCAAAAATGCACTGTACTCTATAACATCATACACTCTTCAACATGATGCTCAAACGGCCCTTATGGACGTTGGTCTCATTCCCCTCCTCAAGTCCTGTCGCGAAATACATGCTGCGTCATCCCCGTCTGGTATATTAACCCCCATTACCACTTCACGCCCATGTCCCCTGGGCCCTCACATCCACTTCATATTTTAATCCCTTCCCTTCCCCAACGCGCATTCAGACGCGATATATACCATGAACTGAAAAAGACAAATACCCCAACGCCGCCGCTCATGTGCGCAAAACTCCAGAAGCCGGACCCGAAATTCTTTGCAAAAGCTGAGCAAGGGAAAAAAAAAAAAAAAACAATCTTCATTATCGGGGCGATGCGTGTGTTGCATCGGAATGGGACCTGCTCACGAACCCTTTGCCTCTGGGATGTATGCCTTTTTTGTGCGTCTTGGGTCGTATGCCATTGCGTGCCTGGGTTTGCATGCCACCGTGTGACTCTCGGGATGCATGTTTTTGGATACTTCTTGGGTCGTTCCTTGGGTCGTATGTCCATGAGTCTTTATGCGTCTCGGCCTGCATGCCTCCCGAGTTCTATACCTCGCAGGCTATACACCTCCCGGGCCATCTATGACGTAGCTTCTTTCGCATGCGACTCGGCCCAAATCGCCTGGCCGTTCCATGCGCATTACCCCCCCCCCCCCCATTTGTTCTGGTCTGTTCTTTTCGTTCTTCCTTCTTTCTCTGGAAATTTCAGAGGGAACACCTGGGCAGGCAAATCGGGGGTCAAGTCGCTCGCGTGTACGCGCATCGAATTAGTCATTATAAGTCGCTGCCATGGCTGCATTTGGCAGCCAGGAGCAGGTGTTTCGTTACTGTGTAGCGAATTCATGCCTCGTCAAGAAAAACCGTCCACGGACAAGACCGGGAAAAAGTTGAGAAAATGAAGAAGAAGAATAGAAGAAGAAAGAAAAAAAGAAAAGAAAATAAAGAATAACGAAGAAAAAAATGGACAATGAAAATCGGAAAAACTTCGTTTATTCCTTCTTATTCTTTTTAATCGGGTTGCCCGCCTCGTCTACCAGTCCCTTGGCGCGCATCACCTTGAGAGCATCGTGTAGAGGATCGAGGCTAGGGTCCGGGGCGCGGTGCGAGCCGAAGTACCTGTCGGCCCAGGTAAAGTATTGACCGTAGTTGACGGTAAAGTATATGTGGTGCAGCGTGTGATGGGCGGGGCTGTTGATGAACTTTTCGACCCAGTGACCCGTGAACATGTCGCCGTCGTGGATGAGGATGGTCCAGATTTGCACGGCGATGAAAAGGACGAGGTAAAGGTATCGTTGGATCGGGAATATGAAGGGAAACAAGCTTGTACATGTCAGTGCCACGAACAAATGTACAGAGGGCGGAAGAAGGAAGAAAGGCGAGAGTCGATGGAGAGAGAGCGCATACTCACTGGTAAGGGAGAGACTGGACGTATCCATCAATCGGGTGAAAGGCCAAGGCAGCCCAAGGCGTTGGGACTATTGTTTGTCTGTGTAAGCATTTTTGTTTCTTTTTCTCTTCTTTTTCCTTGCTTCTTTGCTGTTTTTCTTGGTTTTGTTTCTTTTCTTTTCTTTTTCTTTTTTCTTGGTTTCTTTTCAATCTTTTGCCGCTTATTTTATCGGACCATGACAATGCGACCCCAGGAGAACTCACCAATCCATTTATGATGTGGCTTGTGGATGTACTTGTACACACTCGGATGGTGCTCCAGCCGATGAATCCAGTAAATGGCAATGTCGTTGAAGCCCATGTACAGCACGGCCGACACCAGCAGCCAGGTGTATCCATAGTCGGCCACATCGGCATAGAGCAAGCTCTTGTTCCGGACCTCGGCGAGGAACCACGGCAGGGTCAGGATGTTGATAAAGGGAACGGCAGCGAGGGATGACTGAATCTCCTGGCGGACCTGGTTCTTCAGAAAGCGGGGGTGGTACTCGAGGCGGCGATCAAAGATGAAGTAATAGGACATGGCGCTGAAGAAGAAGTATAGCAGGGTCGCGCCGAGCTGGGTGACGATGAGAATCGACACGATCTGGCGGTAAATGTTGTCTCGTGGCCAGATGGACTCGGGGCGGATCATGGACGAGACGGCCGAGGAGGAGGACGAGGACGAGGCGGACGAGGAGGCGGCGGCGGCGGCCGAGGACGAGGGACCGATGGTAAAGTCGGGATACGAGGCATTGCCACGGTAGGCAGCGGCGGCGGGATTGCAGCGAGGAATGGCCCAGGCGTAGAACTTGTCGAAGACGAGGGGATCGAGAAGCTCGAGAGCCGCATCCATTGTGAAGGTAGTCGAGACGAGTCAAGACGAGTCAAGACGAGGCGAGGCGCGGGACCGCGTTTAGTGTTTGAGAGTTTGGGGAGGGGGAATGGGTGTTGGCAGATGCGGATGCAGGTGTCTATGTCTGGCTTCTTGTCTGTGTGTTCTGGATTTCTGGATTGTCTGGAATGTTTTCTTTCTTTCTTTTCTTTTCTTTGCTTTTTTTCCCCCTTCGTTTTCCCCTTGAGTGCGGCGGTGCAGCGGTGCGGTGCAACTTCAACGAGTAAGCTGACGGTGGAAAGAAAAAGGGGGGGTGGTTGGTGGTCTGACGGAAAAGAAACACAAGCATAAGCATCCCATCCCAACAAGTCGGGGCAGCTTCGTCGCCTCGTGCGTTTGTCATTTCATTTGATCCATTCACATTTGACGCGGGACCCAAGTGTTTGCCACTGGCAGCACGAACGGGCCTCGATTTTGTTTTCGTTTTCCCCCTTTTCTGTCGGTCTTCCTATCTGTCTTCCTATCTGTCCGTCCTTCTCTTTTTTTCTTTTTTTCTTCTTCTTTTTTTTCTTCTTTTTTTTTTCAGATTCCTTTTCCATCGCTTTCGTTACCGTGCTTGCCCTCCTGGAGCTATGACGCCACAAAATCCCGAAATCCCCTGACCTAACGACGTGCCAAGACTACATCAATGGCCACTGCACTGAGCCCGCCAACAAGGGAGCAGGGCAGGTACGTTGGAGCTGGAGCTAGCTCGCTACCTACCTAGTACCTTCCTAGCTTGTTGGAAACTCGCGAGCTCGGAAACAAAAAAAAGCGGGACCTGGTCGTTTTGTTTTTTTCACGGATCAGACGTTTTCTTTTCCTTGGCTTGCTTCTTGGAGCATTGGTCATCCTGCTCCCCCCTCCCCCCCTCAACAAATACATTTGGCCATGCATGTCTGGGCAATTGAGACCGAGAATCGAGACAACAGGCGGCATGCGTTTTTGATTGAGAGGCTATGTCGGTGTGTGGGTTTTTTTTTTTCTTTTCCTTTTTTTCTCTTTTTCTTTTCTTTTTTATTTTCTCCTTGGTGTTGTCGCGTTTATCTTATTTCATCTCATCTCATCTCATCTCATCTTATCTCATCTCTTCCTTTCTTTTCTCTTCCCCCTGCTGCTGCATGTCGTTCGCACGTGGAGCAAACCCTCATCCAGTCTTCCCCCCAGTCGCAGTCACCAGCCCCGGCCACCAGCCCCGGCCACCAGCCCCAGTCCCCTCTGACTCAGCCGCGGCAACTGGGCCGACGCGCGCAATTCTCCGTCGTAGCGTCGCATCCCACTGGGGCCCACCACATGTCATATCCTGTCCCGTTCACGCCTCCGTTTAGCCGCCAGGCTGGGCTAGGCACCTAAAATTTCCCATCGGCGCTACCCAACCGCTGGCGAGGGGTTCTTTGCTTATTTCCCCCGTCGATCTGCAGGTCGGGATACATTGTGGGCGCAGTCGGCCTTTTTATTTTTGTCTCCGCTACTCCCTTGCTCTATATCTCGCAGAGCTATTGCCGATGAATGTTGCTTATACATTGAACATATCTATATATACTAGGTACCCATGTCTATCTCCTGCGAACGCTACCTGCCTGCCCTGGAAATCTCAAGTCAGATGGCCTTTCCGTCTGACGTTGTTCGTCGAAATCTGCTGTTCCTGGTGACGTGAAGAGAAAACGGCGCCCCACATAAAATAGTGGGGCGGGCATTTGCTGACAGTGCACAACTGACTGCATCGACTTCAATGTGTTTTCAGGTTCGTAGCAACCAGTCCTCATACCGCAGTACTTGCAGTCTCTTCTGTACATCCTGTTGTCGCAGCCAGACGAGGCCTCCCAAATGCATACATTGCCCCAATCCCGGGAGTGCTGCCTCATATTAGGTACCTACCTACGCAATCAGCCCACAAACCGTCAGCCGTTGGTTCTGATCCATAACGAGCCCTTGAATCTGATTGGCCCGTCTAGTCCCCCCTCTCCAGCTGAGGGGCGTCCGGCTAGCTAAAAGCCCCGGCCTCGGAACACGACCCTTCCGATCCGAGATTTTATCGCGCCGCGCCGGCTTTTACGAATTTCGGACTTTTTTTTTTTTCATAAAAAGAGGCCGACTGATCGACCAATCACCTTGCCGCATCGCCTCTTCGGATTATTGTTCGTTCCCCCTGCTATTCTTCCGACTCGATGCTAGTCTTCTTGCCCGCCTTGTTTCGACAGGGGTCCGTGTATGAGCGGGGTTTGTTTGAAATAAAAGCAAGTGTGTAGCCGCGCGACCCATTTTCTTTTTTTTATTTTTGGCCGTCAGAGTTGTGCATTTGCCTTTTAATTTTTCCTCCCTTTTCCACGTCGTGATTTGTGCACATTGAAAACAGGTAATGCGGGAATAAGAGGCTAGACGCAGGTACTTGTACGTATGTACGTATGTACATATGTGCATGATATTCTTTATGTACGTCGACCGCAAGTTTCGACTTTGGCCGACAAATGATCCAATAACTTGTGCTTGAGCTTCTTGGCCCGTGCGGCACCAAATGAACAAAAA
>SRPU01000828.1:0-13520 GCA_018360185.1 Claviceps lovelessii | reverse complement strand
TTATTTTTTTATTTTTCTTTTAAAAAAAAAGAAGAAGGGGAATGAATTCAAAAACAAAACTAATTCGTCATTTTAAATAGGTTCGCAACCCTCGAACCCATGGCATCGGACGGTCCATGTACACAGACTATGAAATCCTGTGCCGCACCAACATCCCTGCATTTAAACTGCGCCAAAGCAGCGTGCGACGACGATACTCAGACTTTGAATACTTTCGGGACATTCTAGAGCGGGAGAGCGCGCGGGTGACCATTCCTCCTCTGCCGGGAAAGGTGTTTACCAACCGGTTTAGCGATGATGTGATTGAGGGACGGCGCGCGGGGTTGGAGAAATTCTTGAAGATTGTGGTTGGACATCCGTTGTTGCAGACTGGGAGTAAGGTCTTGGCTGCGTTTGTGCAAGGTATGCTTGTTATCCCCTCTTTATTTTTTTTCAAAAAAAATTACTTTTTGTTTTCCTTCTTTCCGTATTTTATTCATTCTTCCCTTTCTCGTCCCCTTTTCCTTATTTTTCTCGCCTTTCTTCATGCCTTTATTGGCCTAGGTAGCCTGTTGAAGTGTCGCTTGCTGACTGTTTGCAGATCCCAATTGGGACAGAAATGCATGGTAACGGACATGCTGGAGAAAAAAAAAAGCAAATCAAAGAGCGGTGTATATTTTCTTTAATCAGAATTATCTTTTATTCTATTTCTTCATTCGGTTTTTTTTTCAATACTCTCATGCGAACATGTCACGCTTCAGGCTCGGGAATCGGGAGTAGGACGCTGGTCTTGCACAGGCCTGGCTTCTTATCAAGAACCAATTGTTCGCGGGTTGACCAAGACAATAACTTGGGTGTTTTGGGGTGGACAGCACAGTGTTTGATATTTCGAGGCCAGCTCTGATGCCTGCTTTTATGAGGTGGTTCATGTTTTCTTATGCGCGGCGTATTTCATCAAGGTTCATGTAGGACTTGGCTCTTGGGGTGGGTGTCTGTTTCTTGCGTGCCACGCCATGTGGGACTGTCCCGACACGTAAGGGAAGAGTCTGATCATAATTCCTTCGGTTGGATGTCCATGTTCCATTATCTGAAACGTGAATCTGAGCCCAATGTGGAGCTAGATTCGGCTAGAAGATTCGGAAGATTCATGACCAAAAGTTGTTGAGTGACGGATGCATACATACATTGGCTTGGGTTTTTTTTTTTTTTTTTTTTTTTTTTTTTTTTTTTTTGGCGCCAATGAGAAGGGGCTTAGTAAGCACCCGTTGCCGCATCCAACCGGGTACCCTGCAGAGCTGCGCACGACATTTTTTGAAACACAAATTCAAAACCCCCGAACCTGCATGCACGCATGCATGCATGCAGACTGAAATTGTCAAGACTCGAATTAATTTCTCTTCTCCACCAAGACAGAGTCGTGATCGCGGAATCGGCAATCGGGGAAGTAACTACCATTCCACGTCTCAATAACCTAGACCGGCCGACAACCCGGGTATCCTCGGCATTAACCCTGGTCCACCACCATGGCTACCGTTGTTGGCCGCGTCCAAGGCAGGCACGTATGATTGAATCGAATCCTGCGAATCCATAAACCATGTCCAAAACGGAATATTCCACTGGGTCTTATCATCATGATGACCAGGCCCGCCGAATCTCTTTTTAAAAATGCCGCACCGCTCCCGAAATCTGGGCCGTTGTACCGGCTTGTCCTCTCACGAAAGAGAAACGAGCAAGATGAAAGGAGGCAAACAAAAACCATTGTGCTAGAACAAGGGGACAAAAGCTTGGTTGCACATCTATATATGGATATACATATATATGTATATGAAAGCCCTCCATCACGACCATTGATCGTCCTCGCGAGCCGCCGCCTCCCTTTGCCCCGTCCTTTTTGACAAAAAGTCACGCTGCCCTGTCTTCTTGCCCTGCATTGCATTGCCTTGCCTTGCCCCGCGCGTGGATTGTCCGCCGCCAACTTGGTCTTCCAACGAGCCCGAACATGGCCCCAGAAGTAGCAAACGCGTCGGCGATCCCACTGCACGGTCGTGGGAGCGGAAGCGTGGCGTGTTCGTCGCAAGGAAATGGCATAGATGCAGATGCATATGCAAGACAGGAGTTTTCACTTCCGCCTGTGGATGGCGGCAAACATGCCTGGTTTTTTCTAGCAGCCTGTTTTTTTGTCGAGGCTTTGACGTGGGGTAAGTTTTTTTTTTTTTTTTTTTTTTTGTTATGCTTCCATTCGTCACTCATTCATTCATTTTTAATCAAGGGAGCGGGCTGTTGGTCGACCGTTTTCTTTCTTTTCTAATAATCATGACAAAAAAAAAAGACGAGAACTGACCACGTTACATTAGGCTTTCCGTGTTCGTTTGGCGTGTTCCAGGATTATTACAGCACTCATGAGCCGTTTGCCGGGTCCAATCTGATTCCCATCATCGGCACATGTGCCATGGTACGTCTTTGGAAAGAGGTTCCGTGTGTAGTCGGAACCCACCAACTCTGGAAACTGCGTTTGAAAACAGGCAGGAAACGGAGATGTAAAGGATGAAAAAAAAAGGAGAAGAAAAGGAAAAGAAGGAGAAGAAAAAGAAGAAGACCACGCACAAAAGAAAAACAAAACTAACATGTACCAGGGCATCATGTATCTCGATATTCCACTCGTCATGGGCATACAACGCATGTATCCCCGTTTTGGCAGATGGAGCCCCATGCTCGGCCTGCTCCTCATGTCCGTCTCCCTGGCGGCTAGTTCGTTCTCCCAGAACACGAGCCACCTGGTCGCCACGCAGGGCGTCTTGTACGCCATCGGCGGCTCCATCTCCTACTGCCCCTGCATCCTCTACCTGGACGAGTGGTTCACCAAGAGAAAGGGCCTCGCCTACGGCATCATGTGGTCCGGCTCGGGCCTCGCGGGCGTGACGCTGCCGCTGCTGCTCGAGTTCTTCCTGCACCGGTACGGCTTCCGCGCCACGCTGCGGATATGGTCCGTGGCCCTGCTCTTCATGACCATGCCGCTGGCCTTCTTCATCAAGCCTCGCCTGCCCTGCGGGGCGACGACGCACATCAAGCCCTTCAAGCTCAACTTTGCCCTGACGCGCACCTTTGTCCTGCACCAGCTGGGCAACATTGTGCAGGGCCTGGGCTTCTTCCTCCCGAGCATCTACCTGCCCATGTACGCCCGCGCGCTCGGCGCCAGCACCTTCGCGTCGGCCCTGACGCTGCTCCTCGTCAACATGGCCACGGCCTTTGGCTGTGCCGCCATGGGCCTCCTCATCGACTATCTGCACGTGACGACGTGTCTGCTCATTTCCGCCCTCGGCGCCGGCCTCGGCACCTTTCTCCTCTGGGGGTTCGCCACCTCGCTGCCCATGCTCTTCGTCTTCTGCTTCATCTACGGCCTCTTTGCCGGCCCGTACTCGTCGGCCTGGCCCGGCATCATGAGAGAGGTGACCCAGGAGATGAGCCTCAACAGGGGCATCTCCCCCCGCGACGCCAGCGGCGGCGGCGGCGGCAACACCTTTGATCCCATCATGGTGCTCGGCGTCTTGTCCACCGGCCGCGGCATCGGGAACATTGTCTCGGGGCCCCTGAGTCAGGCCCTCATCAAGGGGATGCCGTGGCAGGGCCGGGCCGTCGGGGGGTACGGCACTGGGTACGGACCCCTGATTGCTTTTACGGGCACCACGGCCGTGCTGAGCGGCTCGACGTTTGTGTGCAAGAGACTGGGGTGGATGTGAAGGTGGGGAGCATTTTATAGATGTGTGCCTATAGAGATATAGAGGGGGGTGGGGGCATTATAGATGTGTACATGTGTATATAGAGAGCGCATTGCAGTATTTCTAGACATGTAGAGTACATTATGCTATTTCTAGATATATAGTGAGAGTGCATTCTATATATTTATAGCTCTACATGGAGAGTGCATTATACTATTTCTAGATATATAGTGAGAGTGCATTCTATATATTTATAGCTCTACATGGAGAGTGCATTATACTATTTCTAGATAGACATTGACAGAGCGCATTCTATATATACCTAGTTATAGCTATATAGAGCGAGAGTACATGTCCCATCCAATCCTCCACACATCATCTACACCATCACCCCATCACAATACTCAATACCGGTCAATGATCCACTTCTTGCGCGCTTCTCCATCCATGCCCCTGAGCAACTTGGTCTCCACCTTCTTCACGTCCACGTACCGCTGCACCAGATCATGTCCCATGAGCGCCGACATCTCCTCGTCCCGGTCGAGACACCCGAGCGCCTCCTCGATACTGGCCGGCAGGTTGGAATTGATGCCCAGGTTCAGCCGCTCCTCCCAGGACAGCAGGGCGGGATCCTTGGTGCAGTCGCCCCAGACGAGCTTCTCGTGGTTGGCCACGCCGTTGACCCCGGCGACGATGAGAGCCGCCATGGCGAGGTACGGGTTGGCGAGGCCGTCGATGCACTTGACCTCCCAGTGGCTGTCGAGGATCTTGCGCAGCGGCGTCTCGCGGTTCTCTGTGCCCCATGTGACCCATGTGCCCCCGGCCCAGACCCCGTCTTGGACGCGCTCGTAGCTGACGAGGTTGCTGTAGGTGAAGGCACATATGGCGCGGAGGTGGTAGAGGATGCCCGCGTAAAAGGACTCGTACACGGCTTGGCTGGCGGGCGACGAGGTGCTGCCGCCGGAGGAGGGGGAGGAAGAGGAAGAGGAGCCCGCCGTCGATGTCATCAGAGACATGTGCGTGTGGGCAGCCGTGCCGATGCCTGCGGCAAGGGGCTTCGGATGCAGCGTCATCCGATAGCCGTGGGCGCTGGCGCATGCAGAGAGCACCTCGCGCGCAAAGACCAACGTATCGACGGCCTCGAGCGGTGACGCCTGCGGGAGGACAATCTCGAACTGGCCCTTGGCGCCCTCGGCGTGCAGCATCTCCACGTAGACGCCCGCGGCGTCGAGCTGCCGGACCGCGGGCTCCAGCACCCTCTCGACGACTTCATGCTCCGCGGCTCGGGCTGTGGACCAGGCATGTCCGTCGGCGCCAAACATTTCGTACCGGCCGTTCCGGGCGTGTTGCACGACGGCCAGTTCGATTTCGAAGCCAATGGTGAGCTCGATGTTGTGCTCTCTGGCTCGTTGCACGGCGGCTTTCAAGCTGCGTCGCGGACACAGCTCCGCCGCGGTGTCGTCGTCGTTTGTGAAATCGCACATGAGCATGACATGGCCTGGTTTGGGTCCCAGCTTGAGAGACGATGGATCGGCGTCAAGCTTGTACAGTCCGCTGGGATCCGCGTCGGGCGAGAGGGTATCGTTTTGCAGCAAGGCAAGCGCCGCTTTCGTGATGGAGACTCTCAGTGACTGACCGCTGTCGAGTAGAGACAGTGCCCTGCGCAAGGGAAGCATCCTAAGCCTGGTGGTGCCCGTGTAGTCGACCCAGTATAGGCGCACGAATGGTGGCGGCATGTTTGTCTGTAAGCTGCGCAACGACCCCAGCAGATGATTTTGATGTGCAGGTTGATCATCGTCATCATCGTCATCATCATCATCATCATCACTGCTGGAAGGCCTGACACTCACCAAATTGCCGCTGCCGCTGCCGCCACGCTTGAGAGTGAGCTCAAGATGATATAGTTTGTTGGAAGTATGGAACAAGATATCGCCGACCATTTTGGAGGCATGCCCCCAGGATATGTCACCCTTGCGGACAAAACCACAAAGCACAGTGTGCAAGACTTCTCTCATTTGCGCCACAGCCAAGAGATATGTTTCGGGAAACCAGTGGCCGTCTGTGCTCCAAATGATCTTCTCCCAAGGGCAAAGTTCGAGGACATGGCGCACAACATCCTCCTGGCCAGAGCGGCTCACAAAGGGGAATACGGCGCCAATGTCGGCATAGACGTTGGCATACATGGCGGCCATGTATCCCGTCTCACGGTCAAAGGGGTAGCCCGAATGCAGCAGCACCATGGGCACGGTTGGATATGCGCGCACAAAGTCCTGTAGATGTGCGGGCGACGAACGCGTGAGGGTCAGGTCATTGTCGCCGAGCCCCGTGTGAAACTGAATGGGCTTCTTTTTGGCGTCATCCGAGGCGGCGTCGGCCGCGGCATCGCGAACTGCCTGAGCCAGGCGATGAACGAGGAAGTGATTCAGAGGCCTGTGGTGAACACGCGTAAACGGAGAGGCATTTGGAGCGCGTCTCTGGGCAAAAATGCTCGCGAAGGCTTCCAGGGCTTCGCGTCTATTCTCGGCTGGCGCCACGTCCAGACCAGTTCTGTAGCAGATAACAGACTTGAAGCCCACGACTTCATCGTCAGCAATGGCAGTCGCGAGAAGCGAATTGAAGTCGGTCATGGCAGCCTCGAAGGCGCTCTCTGCCGTCGTGTGTGCGAGGCAGGCCTTCTCGATGACTTTGGCGGCGACATGTTCGACGCGCAGGATGCGCTTGCTAGCACTTGGTAGGAAGCCGTCAAAGAAACGGTATGGCTCGACGGCGTCTTCATCGTCTAGGCCGTCATCGACGAGGACACATTCTATGCCGGACAAGCATCGTCGAATCCAGCGGTCGTAGTCGGCGTCCGAAACGCGCTGCTTCTGCATGGCGCCTTGGACGGCGTCCCAGGAATCGTCGCATTCCAGCTCGCGCGAAAGCTGCTTGACGGCCCGGATGTGCGCCAGGCTGGTGCGCGAGGAGGCGAGCGCCTGGCCATGAGCCTCGGAAACGATGGCCAGCAGGGGGTGCTTGTCGGTGTTGTCCTTGTTGAGAAGCGGGTGTGCGTGGTTGTCGATGATGGGCGTCGCGTCGATCAACCGGCGCAGGGCCTGCGATGCGGTCGCAAAGGCAGCATCCGTGGTCATGATGCACATTGGGCGTTGTTATTCGGTTGGGCTTTATGATGGCATGTCGTGAAAAGCTTCTGCATCGAGTTCGTTTCTGGCTTTTTTTTTTTCTGGTTTTTTTTTTTGCCTTTTTCTTTCTTTTTCTTTTTTTTTGGCCATTCCTGATCAGACGCTGGTGTGGTTATTCGACAAGATAGGCCCATCAGCGATTCAGCTGGCCACGTGCAAGAAATGATTGATGACGCCGCCGGCCAGAGTCATAATCTTGTACCACCACCACCGTCCATCATCATTTTCACGACTATGCCCATCATCAGTCTGTTGACTCGAGCTTGTCCATGCGACATTGCCGTGCGATGTTACCACATGGAGCGTCCCTGGCCGTGCATGCTTGTGATCTGCGTGGCTCCTTGTCTGGTCGTGCTTGCCGTTCCTGCCGTTCCTGCCGTCGCTGTCGTATCCAACGCTCCTGCCAAGCCGGGCTGTCAGGTCTTTACAATTGACCTTTGAGATATCTCTCCCTCTAGCCCTGCACATGAATACTAGCTATAGAGTGGGGCGCTTCTTACCATTGCTGGTACTCCCCTTGCTGGGGTACCGATTACATCCTGAAGTGCGATCGTGGTCTGTGGTCAGGAACCGGCGACAAACAAGCTGAAATAGCCTTTTACCATACTCTCTATTCTGCTGTTTGCGCCACGCTTGCTAGATGTGAGCACTCAATACCGCCACCAGAAATAGTTGGCGGACGGGCCATCGTGATCAGTCTCTGCCGCAATTGCGGACCTTCCTTGAAGAGCGACATGTATGCCGGCTGCGATCTGAGGCCTATTCCGCAAAAGATCCTGTATAGAATATGATTACTCGGACCGCACCACTTTTCAGACCCGAAGCGGCTTGACGATAAAAAGATATATCCCTATTTTTCAGTTGCCAAACTAACTCTTCTAGTATCGGTGCTGCTGTGTGGGGATAGTTGCTGACGTCTGGAGACTCGCCGACAAGGTGGCACAGAATCCAGACATTGAAGCCCGTGTTTCAACTACTCTGCATGTCCCGCTCGTGATCCGGGGCTCAGCTGCGTTATGATTTCGACTTTTCATTTATTATACCGATACAAACAAGACAAAAAAGAGAAAGGAAAATCCCTCGGCATAAGTGTACAGTAAGAGAAGAAATTAATGGGGCTTCTGCCCATGCCGCTGTGCCGTGTACACTTTAATATTTGAAGCAGTTTTCTACTTCTTCTCAGGCTGCATGTGCTCTATGCCGTAAATAAACATCAACTAATCTTCATTATAGCCAGGTAACGAATACCGAATCGGCCGTACTGCCCATCACGTCTATACTCTGTTGGTCTTTCCCGCCGTCGATAAGAGCTGAGTGGATATAAATTACACTGGAAAACATTGTCCTCTCTTCCTCCCTTACACATGCAACCACGCAAATTGATATTGTTTCAAGACATTATCGCTCTCTACCCGTTCTTTATTAAACCCCAAATTCATCAATCACGCTCCTGGCCCTGGTAAAAGGAATCCCGCAGTCCACGGGCTCCATGTTCAGCCCAAACCCCGCGGGTCCCCCCACGGCGATGCCCTTTTCTGTTTTCCACAGCGGACTTGCCGGCAGGACAATGACATGGACGCGCAGTCCAAACCGCAGGTCCTGCGAGCCGATCGCCTCGCCGTCTTGGCCCAGGATGGAGATCAGGTCGGGGACGGTGGCGACTACCTCGCGCGATTCTTCCGAGCCGGCCTCGTCGCAGAATGCCGCGTAGAGAAATTCGTTTTGGAACGGAATCACAAGGTGCTGATCCGATTCCGTGCGTGTAGTCGGCCCGGCTTCGCGCTCGGCATCGGTAAAGGGAGCAAGAATCACGGCGCCCATGGTGTAGCCGCCGTCGAGGTGCCGTTGGACGTCGATAATCTTTCCTGTGAAGAGAACTTTTCCGGGACATACGTCCAGCTGTGTTGGTGGTTTGTGGTCAGTATTCTGTGTCCAAGAGAAAATAAAGAAAATAAAGAAAATCTAAAAATAAAGAAAAGGAACAAAAAAAACACTGCATACAATGGCGTCTGCATAGTTCATCTTGGAGCGTCTCGCCAAGCAGACCGCTCTACCGATATACCAGCTCTGTGAAATAGTATTCGTAATGGCCGTCGTCTTAGCCATTGTCCCCGAAATGGGATTGTTGCTTGATGCGCAGCTGAGGCCGAGCTCGATGGCGGCCGTACGGCAGCAAGCCTCTAGACGGACACCACTATCCGCACTCTTTTGTTGGATGCGTCGTTTTATTCATTCGAATGTTAGCTCAGAGGAAATCAAAAACGGCTCGAGAACTCGGATGCTTTCTTACGCATGCTGCAACCGCGTTGCCACGGGCATCGGTGATGATGACGGGACACATGTTGTGGCCGTAGACGGAAAAGGTCACTGTGCAAAGGGATCGCATCAGTCAGGGGTCGCTTTTGCTTCACTTTAGAGTCCGGAGTCCAGAGACGTTCCGCCGAGAACCCATTATCGCGGGCAAAAAAAAGCAAAAAAAAAAAAAAAAAAAAAAAAAAAAAAAAAACTTACTGTGGTAAATGGTCGGATAGGCGCGCCCCATGCCATCTGCATCGATTATGGGGACGTCAAAATGTGCTCCGACTGGTAAGACACAGAGTCCGTTTCCTCCACCACTTTGTAGGTCTGTGTTAGTTTTTGGTGCTTTTTTTTTCCCCCTGAGAGGTGCGGTCCGCGACGTCGAATTGTACACACAGACGAAGGAAGAAAAAAAGGAAGAGGGGAGGGGGTTACGAAGGAAAAAAAAAACATGGAGCACATACATCTCTTCTGCCAAGATCCCGTCAAAGCGATCAATGTTTTGCAATTGATTCACCATATTGATGGCGTCAATGATTTCGTGCCCCGCGGCCAGCTTCTCGTTGATGACGCTGGGACTGCCGTACCACGACCCAAGGCAAACCACTGCATCATCCTTCAGAGACGCGGGCGATATGATGCGCATCCGGCCTTTGTCATGAGACTCGAGGGCCTTCAGGCTCTTGAGGTACTCGTAATACGTTGGCCCTCCTCCCCCGGTCCCCAGAACGGCGCATCCAGTCGAGATGAACTCGAGGTCAATATCCGAGGGGTACCAGACCCCGTCTCGCACGTCGGGACGGTAGTTTGCAATGTCTACGCCTAATGACGGCGTGGTCGTGGGGTGAGAAGCATTGGAGACGCCGGTCTTGCTGCCCTCGGCTTGTTCGTCGAGCTTGGTGTCGTCATGGGTCTGCAGATGATAGGGCGAAGGTGATGATGGTCGTGATGGTGATAGCGGTGATGATGGTGTCAGGGGTGATAGTGGTGGTGACGGTGCTGAGGATGGTGAAGATGGTAAGGATGGGGATGATGATTCTGATGGTGACGATGGTGACGACGGTGATACCAACGACAACGACAACGGAGATGGTGATGGGGATGACGATGACGAGAATGGGTACTCGATCGGGATGGTAGGACGCCCTACTGCTCGTATCTGAATCCTGATGGTCACCTGCGACATGTACTGAAGTGGCATCTTGTTCACCTCCACAATCTGGACATCATCTGGCGCAGCCCCCTTGGCAATGGCCTCCTCAATGGCCCGCTCGCAAGCAGCAGAAATGACCGCCTTTTCATCCCTCCCCCCCAAAATCTCCACCGTGTCAACCTCACCACAGATTTTCCCAATCGCGGCTCCGACGGCATTCGCCGCGCCCTGGTGAGGAGGCGTGATGCACTTGTCCACGCCCTTGATGTCGCCCGCCGCCAAGACGGAGCCGCCCCCCACGAGGAGAACATGAACAGGCGCCGTCGACACCTTCATCTTGTCAATGACCGTCTCCAAGAGCCTGTTCATCTCATTCCTCGCCGCCTGGCGCGTCTCCGGCGGTATATCCCCCACCAGGCTGGCGTCGCCGAGCTGGACGAATCCGTCTGCCACGACAATATCTGTCGCCGTGAGGGTCGGGCCACCGAATATGCGGGATCGGGCCACGAACTCGTGGCCAACGGAGCTTGGTCCGACAGATACGGCACCGGCGGCAGCGTCTGGACGACAAGAAGAAGCGACTTCGACTTTGCTGCCGCCGCCGAGACCAATGGACACCACTTCCGGGATGGAAAATGCAGTTCGCACACCTGCGACGTCGACAAAGCCCGGCGCTTGACGGGGGAACCCGGACGGAAGCAAGGCGCATACATCCGTTGTGGTGCCTCCAATGTCGACGACTAGGATCTGAGGCTCGAGCTGCTCCTCTTTTTTCTCCTCTCTTTTCTCTCCTTCCTCGGCCTTTCCCTCCCCGTCCTCGTCCGGCTCCCCTACAGACGACATATCTAGACTCGCCCTGTCGAATACACGGCCAACTTTGTCCGTCGAGTCAGCGCCGCGCCCAAGTACCGGCAGGGTCTGGGCGTATTTCCTGTCCAGTCCTGCGAGAAACGCAGCGCCGCTCATGCTATTGCTCGGCCCGCTCGCAAACGTCTTGATGGGAAAGTCGGCCGCCGTGTCCGCGTCGATCAAGGTGCCGTCGTTCTGGCACAGATACAGCGGACACGTCAGACGCAGTCGCTCCATGGCTCGCTGAAAGCCATCCTTGACGCTGTGCCCGGTGCGGAGGATGGCGGCGTTGAGGATCGTGGCGTTTTCCCGCTCCAGGAAGCCCGTCGGTCCTATGTGCTTGGAGCACACGACGGCCAGCTCGGGCGCCTCGTCCTGGAGGATGGCCTTGCCCTTTTCTTCGTACATGGCTTGGTGGTCCAGGGGCGAGAAGACGCCCACGAGGGCCACGACACGGACTCCCGAGGCGACGATGGCGCGGGCCGTCTGGCGGACCTGGGCCTCGTCGAGAGGCGCGATGGGTCGGCCGTCCACCTCGAGGCCTCCGTCGAGGTAATATGCTCCTCCGTCGAGCACGCGATGAATCTCGGCGGGGAAGCCAGTGAACGGGGGCATCTGCCTGGTGAAGGGGCCGCAGAGCCTCACGACGGCCACGCGGTCCAGTCTCCTCGCGTCTGCTTCGATCAAGGCGTTGATGAAGTGTGTGGTGCCGATGGCGACACTGAGGATCCGGCTGCGGTCTACCTCGGAGGCCTGGAGCACGGCAGCAATGGCGGCCTCGATGCCGCTCGTGATGTCCGGCGTCGTGAGCGCCTTGTGGGACGCCAACACGCCTCTCGTGGGCTCATGAGCGGCCTGAACGTCCAGGATGGCGGCATCCGTGTTGGTCCCGCCCACGTCCACCCCGATCCGGTAGAAGGACATGGTAGGTCTGACAGTGACAGGCGGCGTTGGAGAGACCTGTGTGGTCTCAGTATCTGATGTTTGGGGTGAAAGAAACGGCATCGGGAAAAGTCGAACAAGAGGTGAACAAATGCTAAACCAGGGGCGAGAGGATCAGGACTCGGGGGGGTGACTCTGCTGATGATGATATGGTACAGCTATTTTATCCAGAGGGTTATTATCATATGCGTTATGAAAAAAAAAGAAATCGCAGACCGTTCTTCAATATTTAACAATACTGTAAGAGACACGGGACGAAAAGAATCCGGGTTTGCATGTCCCTGGAAATAAAGAGGCTTTGTCTTAACACCGGCTACCTGCGGCAAATCAGTGACAATGCAACCACATGGTCAGCCTTTTGGGAGCTGGAAATAGCGCGGTAACGTCCACTGCAGATCGATATTTTTTTTTAAAAAAAAAAACTTTGATACGCCCTCTCTGTGTAAATTATGGGCAACCAACAGTTCTTTCTCGGAGCAGGGATACCGGGCTTATCGGTAGTACAACCCCAGAGGGGCACATGTGCATATGTGTATGTATCTGTGCCACCAGAAATAGAACAGCACACAACGGCGTTTCACTCAACGTACATACGTGCAGGTACCGACACTGCGAGATAAGCCGTAACAAGTAACGCGGTCAACGTCTTGCAAACAGGTGGTGTGGCGGGACGGTGGTGGGAGAAAAGAATGGGAGACGCACAACAGGAAAGCTTGATGCTTCGGCAGGACATGCAACAATGTACTACATGTACGACGTGTGATCGGGTTGAGGCGCGGTCGGCCTTGGTCGTCGAGGGACTTGGTGGTGACGTGTTGGCGCTCACTTTATACAGCGGGAGACTGAGGGGAAGAAACAAGAATGAGAAGAGAAATAAAAATAAAAATGAAAATGAAAATAAAAATAAAAATATTCGGTCTAGTACGTAGTACGTAGACTTGCGTCACGGACCGTAGATGCCTTGATGTGACGAAAGCCTCTTGCGCAAAGGCTTCGGGATCCCAAGGAAAGAAAAATCGTCCGGTCTGAGGTTCCGATCTGGGTAAAACTCTCAGCCGCCGGCACCCGCATATCTGGACTCTCTTTTTTCTTTGTCTGATTTTGGGTTTTTGTTGGCCGACGCCTCTGCGAGTGCCCCTGCCTTCGTGTCCCTGGCGATTCGCGAGATGGCATCATCTCCACCCACGGCCAACTTGGAACCGAACCTCGGTGATCTGCGTTGTGTACTATGTAGGAAGAAGTCGTTGGACCGAAGGAGATGGTGAAGAAGAAAACTCCGTTATGGTTTTTCTTTTCTTTTTTTTTTTTTCTTTTTCTTTTTTTCTTTTTTTCTTTTTTTTTTTTTTTTTTTTTTTTTTTTTTTTTTTTTTTTTTTTTTTTTTTTTTTTTTTTTTTTTTTTT
>SRPU01000827.1:0-13520 GCA_018360185.1 Claviceps lovelessii | reverse complement strand
GCAGCACGACGATGTGTTCGAGAAGCCCAGCACTGAGACACTCCAAGGAAGAAAAAAAAAAAAAAAAAAAAAAAGAAGCTTAAAGGAATAGAAGAGGAGGAACATCCGGGCCCTCTTTCCACCTAAAGAGGTACTAGGTACCAGGTACCAGGTACCCAACGTACGGGTACGTGCAGGTAAATGCAACAAGCCGAGCAGGCACAGTGGGCCGCAAGTACTCCCGAAACTATTCTACACCAAAAACCATATGGCAAAAAGATTCGGAATGACCTTGATACCCCCTTGGCCCTGGAGGAGGCATGTACAAAGCTCGAGCTGGGGACGGACCAGACGTCAGCATCATTGCCGTTGCCGCCAACCACAAATCCATCACACATCATCCGTCCATCACCAGCAAGGACAAAAAGCCTTCTCGCCGCGTCTCGTCTACCAATCCCTGCGCCCTCTGCAGCTACGCACGTAGAACACGTACATATTATGTAGGTATATAAGCATTCCCACACATCCCACATCCCACATCCCGAGATCCGTTGCAGATGAAGAGTGGGCGCGCGCGCGAATGAACCAAAAAAAAAAAAAAAAAAAAAAAAAAAAAGTTCCGACGCCGCAACAAAAAATCCACATTGGTAGAGTTCTTATGCATGACCGTGCCGTTGCAAGACGAGCCGGCCGGATACTGCACAAACGCAAGAACCGTATCTGTCCGCACTGCGCAGCCAACCACATATCTTGTCTGGTATACCATGAGGCACCTACCTAGTACCTACTAGGTACCTACCTAGTACCTACATGTAAGTACCTACCTAAGTAGGTACCTAGTACTTACCGACAGATTCCGGGCGAATCCACCCGCTCAGACTTGTAGTCCGGCCCTTGTTATGCCATATCCATTAAGCCATTGCTGTCCGCACACTCTTTTTTTTTATCAAGATGATTCAACAGCACCAGTGGTAGCATCATGTTTCGATTTCCTTTTCCCCAATCCAAATCAATTTCATTTGCTTGTCTACACGTGCAGCATGTATCAGTCTTGCCCATTTCTGGCTCTTGGCTTTTGACGTCATCCCAAAGTGAAACCTGTCAAACGACACCATAGGACACCAAACTCCCACCGCATGCTATATGTACAGACTTGTTGTATATACAGAATGTAATGTATACACACTGCTACCACCAAAAAAAAAAAAAAAAATTGGCGCGCCTTCAAGACCTTGTCCATAGGCCGTGACGCATCCTTCTCAAGTCTCACACCTCACATCATCACACAAAATGGCCAAACCCCCATTTGCATCATGACACGTTTCCGTCATCAACATTCAGCATTACGTCCTTCCTCTCTCACAAAGACAATAGATCGCCATTGCTCCCGGCTCCCTGGGCCGGCTGCAGCACAGCCTCTGGTGCATACGCGCTGACCACATAGCCCGTTGCATTGCCGCCGCCCCCGCCGCCAAACATATCCTCGCCATGATCCAACCGCATCGCCGCCATCTGCTGCGTCCCAACACTTGAAAAGTACGCATCCGCGTCACTGACCGCCTGCGAGAGATTGCCCTCCCCGTTGCCCGAAACAGCGCTTCGACTTACTAAATCAACGTTTGTTGCCTGCCCTCCACGACCAAACATGCTTAAGCTCTTCTGGCCATCCTCGTCCGCGAGCAATGTTTGCCTCTGCAATGCTGGCGAGTCTTGAATCTTCCGCGGCCGAGCAGATCGGAACACAGTCTGCACAGGCTTGAGGTAGATCGTAGCGAGCGTGCCGACATTGAGGCACATTTCCTCCAGGGTCGAGGACTCTAGCTTTTCGGCTTCTGCCGTGATTGGTGGCTTCTCCCCCATGACAATCTGCTTTGCGGCGTTCATGTCCGTTGACAAGAGTCGCCAGTACATGTAGGCTCGATCTCGTAGATCCGGGTTATCCGTCTCCTCTGTCGCCCACTTTAACACCTTGGGGACCAGCTCCTGTCCCTTGGTTGGCCGTTGGATGAAGAGCTTCACTGTGGCTGTCAGGAGTGCTAGCTGAACCTCGACCGGCTCTTCCTGGAACGAGTACAGAAAGTCCTCCAGCAAAGCATCGCTGTTCTCGATGCGATCCGCGTATTGTCCAATGACCCATACCATGGCCGCCTTGGCTTCAGGCTCATCTAGTGAATCCAGGTGTTCGCATAGCGTGCCGATGATGGATTCGTACTGGTTGGGGTATTTCCTAAAGATGTTCTTAATGACAACCGTCGCCTCCTGAACGATATAAGTCACCTTGGTGGACACGAGCTCCAGGAGAAGGTCAATGCATCGCCTAGCCGCCGGCTCAATCTTGATTGCGAGCTTTCCAATGGCGCGGACTGCCTTGCGGACAAAGTGAACATCTATTTCCGTGGCGTATTCTCGCAGTTCCGTCAAGACTTCATCAATGTTTTTTTCGTTGGCCAACATGAAGATAAGCTCCAGCTTGGTGACCTTGACGTAGATTGGGTCGTTGTATTTGCAGAAAAACACTCGGATATCGTTCTTTAACACATCGGGCCGTCGTTGCAATATGAGCAAGGCGTTCCGGAGGGCCAAATACTGCACTTCGGGGCCCTTGGCAAGGAGTGTCACAAGGGGCGGTGATAGTTTTCTGCATAATGCTGTGACTTGTTTCTGATCGGCGATATAATTCAGCAGGTATAGAATCACGCGAATGCATGTCAATACAACGGAGGAATTCGAGTGTGACAGACGAGGCGCAATGCGCTCTGCTAGCAAAGCAGCCTCGCCCGTTTCTTGTGGCACGTAGGACATCAAAGCCTCTAGTATATATGTTTGACCCCATCTGTCTCAGTGTGTCAGTCGAGAATATCACCAGAGGAAAGGCAGAGGAAAGAGAAAGGAAAAGAAAGACAAGAAAGACAAGAAAAGAAGAGTACGGCGGCTTTGCTCGACACGAACTTGGGGTGAAGAGGAGCTTACTCAGAGCAATCAGGCAGAATCGCCACCATTTTCGAGGCATTACTGTAATCGATGGTGAGCTTGATGGCATCGCTCCGTTCCCAAATGTCCATCAAGCTCGCAAGCGCGCTGGCAACGACCGTCGGGTTATCGTCGCGAAGTAGAGAGTTGAGTCTGTCGATGAGATCTGATTTCTCAACCATTTGTCGATCATGGTCGTAAAGTTTGGCTACACAAAATGCGGCAGTTTTGCGCACGTATGGGTCGCTATCCCGCAGCATGTGCTTCACGGTGGAAACGGTGGCCTCGACGAACTCTTTGACGTGAATATATGACATGGTACGAAGCGCAAGGGCTCGAACTAGTGGGTTCTTATCCTCCATGTCCTATGGGGGCAGAACTGTTAGCCTGGACGATGTCGTAGCACATAAAGGGCTGATGCGTACATTTTGTAGGACTGGAATCGCCTTGACAGAAATGTCTGGCCTAACTCGAGCGTAGTTGACCAGGTACAAGAAACACCTATATCTAGTCAGTTTTGCCAGTCTCACATTTACATCCAGGACGGCTGTACTCTACATCTTCTTGATTTCCAAGCTCGGGATGTGCATGCAGGCTATTATATCGGGAAATAGAGCCACCATATCGTTGTTGCTCATCGTCATGTTGGCAACAATTCTCTTGAGTGCCACTTTCTTGACGCCATAATTCTTGTCCTTCTTCCCGCCGCTGTTCAGCTCGAGGCGCAGTTCCGCTACTTTGCCCTGTGGAGTTCTTAGCCTATCGAATGCCAAAGGAGGCATGTACAAAGGGAAAACAGCCATGATCACCGCAGTCGTGGCGAATTGTGGTGCTGATCATATAGATGAAAGTATGTGTTTCCAATCCGGAGGGGGCAACAAAAAAGAGAGAGAGAGAGATAACAAGAGCGGGACGAGAGAAAGCTCCCCCCCACCCCCCTTAAAAAAAAGAGTTGAGCAGAATGCAAACAAAAAGCAGGCTCACTCGCCTGTTGGGCACATGTACATAAAACCAAGGAAGCGAGAGGGCAAGTGAACAAGAAGGACAAGATGTTTGAGGAGTTAAAAGCTTACACGAGCGAACAGCTTTGAATCACCTCCACCATCTTTGGTTGACATTGCGGTGGTGGTGGCGGCGGCAGCTCAAGGTGGAAGTGATATGGCCCAGCCTGGCCCAGATTTGCCAGGTCGCAGCAAATGCAAGGTTGTTCTCTGGGCCGTTGATGCGTAGGGGGATGCTTCGTCGCGCGTCGCCGGATGGCCGCCAACGATGGGCTGGTATCGGCACGGAGCGACTCAGTGCCGGACCCCTCACTTCACGTCTTTTTGTCAATCAAAAAAAAAAAAAAAAGACAGAATTCGAGACAGCTGAGGATGATGGTCAACGGCGGCGTCCAATTGGAATGAAAAGTGAGCGGCCACTGAATGACCTCTTCCACCAGCCCGTCGTGTTTGAGCGACACACACAATATGGCCAGACTAGACCTCTTCTGCGACGATTCGACGAATCACGCTCCGTGGCTGGATGGGCTGATTGTGGTAGCACTGCAGGTGCGTACAATCTAGACTTGTCGATGACTTGACCAGGGCCGCCTACCTGTTCTAAGCTTGTTCGTATGCTCCAAGGCCGCAAAATCGTTGTCGGCTCGGTCGATTCGTCGATTCGTCGATTCGGCGGCTTGTCGGACGTGATGACTTTGGGGTGGGTAGATTGCTGCGCTTCGTTGTGCATGCGGAGTGATGAATCCGAGCAATGGAAAGGGGTCGCGGTTGCCAAAACCAGTCATTTAATGCGCGGCCTGTCGGAGCCACGAACTCCAATCCTGCTATCGATAAGCAATCAACGACGTGCACAGTGCAGACTCCAGACAGACCGAGCTATCGCTAACACCACCTTATCATCAACGCAGGCATCGCCAAGAGTCGAGACTCACGTCACGACACCCATTCGGACGCGCTTAGCATTTCGAAACACGACCAGCGCATCGCAAACAACCTGTTTTCGCCCTTTCATCTCATCATGGCCACGCCCACGACCCATGTGCCAACCTGGGTTGCGCAGCTACGCTCTCCTCCACCCGCCAAATCCAAGGTTCCTGGCATTCCCGACCCCGTGGGCTTTTCTCCATCAAGTCCTTCTGGCTCCAAGGTCAGCTCCTGCCCTTCCATAGCATCCGAATATCTCTTTATGCAGTATCTCTTCAGCACCTCTTCAAAAACGACCGCTTCCTGACCCATGTTCCATTCTTTCAGAAGCCAAGCAAAGACTCCAAAGTTCAGCCGCGAAAGCCGCCTTCGGCCGACGAAATGGAAACCCTCAAGGTCAAGAAAGCATGGGAAATTGCCCTGGCTCCCGTAAAGGCCCTTCCCATGACCGGTATCATGATGTACATGTCTGGAAATTCACTCCAAATCTTCAGTATCATGATGGTGTTTATGGCTTTCAAGAATCCAATTGTCGGCTTGATGGCCACAAATCAGGCCTTTGAGAAGTTCCATTCAGAGAAAAATGCCGCGCAGATTTTACAAATTAAGTTGGTATACGTGGTGATGCAGCTGATTGCGTTGGCTGTGGGCATTTGGAAAGTGAATTCCATGGGCTTATTGCCGTAAGTGTTTCCTAATTTTTACTTGGCTTTTTTCTTTCATGCCCTCGCGGCTCGTTAGAGGTCACGAAAAGTACAACAGTATCTGGTTTACATGGTGCCTCGTCTTGCTTACATATCACAGGACAACACGGTCAGATTGGTTGATGTGGGAGTCTTTGAGAGAATCTGTGGACAAGTCCATCCCCGCGCTGTAAAGTTTGCGGAACTATCGTGGCAGAAAGGGGGCGCAATAGGCTACAAGTCACGATTGAGAAATTGGAAAGCACAGAAATGCGGCACGCCGGAGCCGCTACAAAGGTCTAAAAATTGTGCGGTAATCGGATTATGTACATTCATCAGTACGAAAACGGAGTAAATGGTGTCATGGTCATTTCTCGCTATGAACAATGCTATCTTAGTACGTTTATATGCTTATTCAGTGCGATATTTTCTTATTGACGCCTCCATGGACATCATCATATGTATAGTTTTCTGGTGCTCTTGCTCCATGGCAGCCGACCTCTTGGTCCTTTCTGCTTTTTAGTGAGGACCAAGCTTCTCTATGACCTAAGGATCGACGAGTCTATGTTGCCAGCAAGGCCAGACAACGGCGCAGTCACGGTGCTGTTCTTTAAATTATACGGCGGTATTTCCGATCCACGAGGAGATCTAGGAGCAAGCATGACTGCACAACATTCGACAACGATGGCGCATGCCTGCCTCAATATTTTATAGTCTAGATGAATGTGGACAGGGGTGAAAGTTGCGCCGACCAAGGCAAAAGTCGGCCTACATGAGTTGCCGTCGTAGAAATAATGAGCCACTCTTCTTTCTGTGCGATAACTGCCAGCGTACTCAGAAACGACAAAAATGGCCGAGAACAAAAAAAAAAAAAAAAAAAACCTTACACCGGGTTCTGTGCCCAGAAGATCACCGAGAAGTGGCCAGCCATTTTGAGGCCCGCGCCAATCATGTCCATTAAACGGCCTCGCTCCTCGCTCCTTGCGACGACAGATATCGAAAAGCTTTCAACATTCCGATGACAGGCTCTAGCGACGGAGCCGCATCCAAAGCCGCACGACTGAGGTAAAATTGGCGAGACACCAGATCGATGTCGGATCAAGGTCCATGGTTGCTGTACGTGGCAAAGTCATTGATGCTGCAAAATCCCATCTACGAGCGACCGGATTTTGGCATCAGGTGCAGCTGCAAATCCGCAGGTCGATGCCATGTTGGCAACGTCAGCTGGGGTTGAACTTCAAGGGTAGATAGATAGATCTGAAGGGACATGATCAATTGGCGCACATTAGTGTCGGCCTCTGACCACTACTGTTGTTCACTGCTACCACTCGATCCGTGAAAACAAGAATTTCTAGTTTAGAAAAGATTCAAGTCGAGCATGTCTTACCTTCTTGCCCACCATGCCTGCGTCTTCGACGCTATATCTTCGTCCTCCAAGCCACTGGGGCCCCCGACGGCTGGCATGACTAAGCACGCTGGAACTTTTTATGCTACGTAGCCGATTTGGGTGCTTGTATGTCACGCCAACACAGCGAATTGCACAAGCAAATTGATGGCGACGACCAACTTTACCACTGCATTTTCCACGTCTGCGCAAATCACAGCACGGAAACTACCATGTCATTCTCGGCAGCTTCGCTTCCTCCGTCTACGGACTTGACGAGCATCTTCAATGCACTCCTCAGCCAGAGAGGTGCCGCACCAGCATCAGGCAAGGTTGTTCTTGATGTCGACACGCTCGACGGATTCGTGAAGGAGGCTTATCGCATAGTGAGTCTCTTGGCCTCTCTATGGGTGGAAAAAAAAACCCACATCCACAAAATATCTGCGGCGCTTCTCAATTTTCTTATTCACTTACCGTCTTTGACAGAACTCGCACATCACCAGCCTGCACCGTAAACTCAAGGATGTCAGGCAAGCCTATCTTTCGACAGCCCAGCCACGAAGGATACCTGGCCACAACAGCGCAGCCGGAAGGCCGCAGGTGCTGACCGACCGAGAACGAGAAGATGTCGATGTCAGTGCAAAACAAATGATTCGTGAGCTCAATGCGAGCATTCGAGGTTTGGACGATGCAGAGCAACTTCGTCGAGAAACAGAGTCTGCCGTTGTGCGGAAGAAATTCGCCAGTGGCTTGGGTGCTCTGACATCATGGGCCTCGGGCGACAGCGCTTCGGCGGGAAAAACGGCCGAGCACTTGGAGGCAGAAGCCAAAGGTCAGCAGACAGGAATTCATCGTGACGGCGTCTTGTGGTTTCTGCGACAGAAGCTGGAGCTGTGTTGCCGCACTCAGCAAGATATGATGGAAACCAGGTTGAATCGGGAGATAGAGAGGACTCGCGGGTTGCTGCTTCCACCTGCAGGCGATTTTGCGGATTTTCCTCTCACGTCGGAAAGAGGGCCGAGGGCTTCCACTTCTGTGAGCGCTTCAGACAACAACAACAACAATCATGGTCATGATGATCACCAGAACAATGGCAATGGCGCGTCAGTCACAGAAGGTTTGACCCAGGAACAAATTCAAATGTTTGAGGAAGATAACCAGGAGATGATAAAGCAATACGAAAGCACTCTAGAAAAAGTGAGGTACGTTTTTTTTTTCTCTCTCTTTTTCTGTAAAACATTTTTTTCGCCGGGCGAGGACGTATATACCGTTCCAAAACGTTTTGGCTGATGGATGTTTGGGTTTAAAAAACAGAGTGGCAGAACAATCGCTCGTCGAAATCTCAGAGCTGCAATCATTGCTTGTGAATAACCTGGCCATACAATCGGCGCACATTGAGCAACTGGTGTCAGACTCCTTGTCAACAATGGATAATGTCAGCGGAGGTAACAAGGAGCTGAAAAAGGCTACGCAGCGACCCAGTGCGGCACGGTACACGTTTTTCGCGGCCAGTGGGTTGTGTGCTTTTCTCGTGATTTGGGATCTGATTATATGACGAAGGAGCATCGGGTTGTCCTACTTGCTCTTTTCTTTTCTTTTCTCTTCTTTTCTTTATTTTTTTTTTCCGCAAAGAAGAGGACATGTGTTGTTGTGAGCCGCTCACACTTGTTGAGGCGCGGCGGTACGAGCGAATGCATGTGAAAGGCGACGGTCAGTTTTGGCAGCTGGTGGCGGGTGACGGAGAACGGGTGGCGGATGGCAGGTGTGGAGACATGATGGACGAAGCAGGCGAACTGACGACGAGTTCTGGTCAAGTTTTTAAGATGCATGAGGGACAAAGGTGATGGGGGGGGGGGAATGCAGGATACGTTGGAAGGGAGAGAGAGCAGTCTGGTTGCACATGTTTGTCCTACCAGAACCCCTACCAAGTGTACCTAGGTCCTTGGTAGGCAGTGGCAGAGCGCGCACGGCAACATGGAAAAGGTGGAAGCCGAAAAAGGACCTCGGCCGACGACGACTCGATGCCGCGCGGATGGATGCTGCCGGTAATCAAATGCCATGAAAAAGGCTCATTAGCAGTTGAGCCTATAAAGACCAGCTGACCAGTCTGGTCCCATAAAATGCGGCCACAGCTGCGCCGCGCTGCGCACAGTCTGACTGCCCACACCGTTCTGTTCTGACGCCGCGCCTCTTTCTCTCCACGTCGGGGCCCCGACATGAACTTTGGAGACCGACAAGTTCCGCAACACATGCGCGCGCACCGCTGCAACCTGCAACCTGCAACCTGTATGCCGCATGCCGCATGCCGCCTACCGCATTATCCTGCATCCTGCATCCTGCATTCCTGTTCTGTCAAGCTGTCATTGAATTTTTAGTGATTACCTAGATTTATATCAAAGCAGGCCGTCTTCCTCCGGTGAGCTGCGACAAGACCAACCAAGACCGAAAGACCGGAGCCAGCTTGTCGCGGCTTCCTTTGCGAATCCTCCCCCGCGTCCAGGTCGCTCCTTCCCATCTGAGTCCAGGAGTCCCCCAGCCAGCTGCTTGCCTTTACCCCTTCCCTTGGCCCTTGGCCCTTGGCCCTTGCACCCCACGGGCCAACACCAGACTGGACCCCACCATCATCCCGCCAGGGCCCCGGTTCTCATTATCAATGGCGCCTCCGAGGTCGTCGTTGTCGTCGTCCTCGTCGTCCTCGTCATTGTTGTTGTTGTCATCGCCGTCGTCGTTTCCGTCTTCAAATTCTTCACTCGCGAGACTCGACAACATTGCAAACCACATCTCGCCCGCAATGGCCTCTACTACCAATTTCCCTGCCGACACCGTGCCGCAGGCACCTGAAGACGCCCTATTCGGCCTTGCACGAGCCTACAAGGCTGATACCAGCCCAATCAAGGTTGACCTGGTACGTTTGATGGTCGACAGCCACTGAGGGCAGCCATTGTCACCTGTTGTCTCGTGTGTGGGCTCTGTGAATATTGCCATGCTAGTGCTACTTGCAAACCAACACCATTGAGCATCCGAGGGTTAACATTAACGTCTTACTCTAAACAGGGCATCGGCGCTTATCGAGATGACAACGCAAAGCCTTGGGTACTTCCTGTTGTCAAAAAGGTAAAGTCCCCTTTCTCATGTCCATTTCTTTTATCGCCTTGAAAGATGGCGCCTCGCGTGTCACCATCGGCCTGTTGTACCCGATCTCTTAGCAGCCCTCTTTTGGAATTCCACCTGGCAATGACGACGACTTGTCGACTTCGTTGGGGGAGGGGGGTTCACAAGGCACGGAAACTGCGGGCCCCGACCCTGGAACGCCCGTCCTTTATCCATGTCTGTTCCAACTTGTAACTTCTGCCCTTTGGCACTAACGCAACGTCCTTCTCTCGACAGGCAGACGAGATTCTTCGAAACAATCCCGAACTGAACCATGAATATGCTCCGATTGCTGGTATCCCCGAATTCACTTCCAAGGCCGCTGAGCTGATCCTCGGCGCCGAGTCCCCAGCCCTCAAGGAGAAGCGGGCCACTTCAGTACAGACCATCTCCGGCACCGGAGCCGTGCATCTTGGCGCCCTGTTCCTTGCCAAGTTTTACAAGGGAAATCGAACCGTTTACGTGTCCAACCCGACCTGGGCCAATCACAAGCAAATCTTTGGCAATGTTGGTCTCGGCGTTGCTGACTATCCTTACTTCTCCAAGAAGACCAACGGATTGGATTTCGTGGGCATGAAGTCGGCCATCAAGGCTGCTCCCGACCGATCCATCATTCTCCTGCACCCCTGTGCTCATAATCCGACTGGTGTTGATCCGACGCTGGACCAGTGGAAGGAGCTTGCAGACATCATTGCAGACAAGAAGCACTTTCCCTTTTTCGACTGTGCCTACCAGGGGTTTGCCACTGGTGACCTGGCCGAAGATGCCGCTGCCATTCGATACTTTATCCAGAGAGGCTTCGAGACGGTGGTGTGTCAGAGCTTCGCCAAGAACTTTGGGCTGTATGGTGAGCGAGCTGGCTGTTTCCATGCCGTGACGGGACCTGGTGCCGAGGCCAGCTCCACCATTACCAGAATCGCGTCCCAGCTAGCCATTCTGCAGCGATCGGAGATTTCCAACCCCCCCCTGTATGGTGCGCGTATCGCCGCCACCGTCCTAAACGACGCGAAGCTCTTTGCCGAGTGGGAAGACTACTTGCGTACCATGTCGGGCCGCATCATCAATATGCGCAATGAGTTGCGCTCGCGACTGGAGAAGCTCGGTACTCCGGGGACTTGGAACCACATCACGGATCAGATTGGCATGTTCAGCTTCACGGGTCTGTCAGAATCCCAAGTACAGAAGTTGCGCGAGGAGTACCACATTTACATGACGAAGAATGGACGTATTTCCATGGCTGGTCTGAATTCGAAAAATATCAATCACGTGGCCAACGCCATCAACAAGGTTGTTAAGGAGAGCCAATAAAGCTGCCAACGGCATAACATGTGTGTTTCTGGAAACTTGGTTGGCGGAAAATGGAGGAGTGAAGGTTTTTTTTTTTTCATTTCATCTTTCAATTTAGCTGAAAAGGTCGATGAAGCGACTGAGTGAATCTCATGAGGAGGGCATTCTTCCATTTTTACGAGGGGCCAAGGGCCGGAGATGCCGTGTGTTTTTTTTTTTTTTGCTTTAGAGTAATATTAAAGAAAAGAACTTGTTGTAGCGTCTCGTCGGCAGCAGTGCCAGTAGTGTTCAAGGACAACTGTCTTGAGGTATCCATGTGACATTGCTGTTGGTGTATATGTGCATGTTGGCATGGCGAGGACGACATGAATGCTGATGTGAATGCCGTGCGAGGATGTTCCGCTCCCGGGGAAGTGGGGGGGGAGATGCACCTCATATACCAGGACGGACTTTTCTTGTCATTCTTTTTTTACATGATTCATGCTTATATATTTGTTCATTATTTATTAGGTTGCTTGTTTGTATTATTATCCTCCAGTATCGTTGCGGCGAGTTGCCTCGATCATGGCGCCATGGCTGGTGACTTGTAAGCCATTTGATGCATCCAGGGTCATCCAGGGTCATCCAGGGTACCAATCATCCGTGCATGTGCCACACATTCACATACTCAGAGTCCAGCGCAGCTCGCACGCGTGCTTCTTCCCAGCTCACCCACCACCACCCGCATGCTCGGAAGTCCCTCTCACCCACCAGATCGCCATCTTGGACCTCATGGCTCGCAAACTGCCGTGGGATAAGTCCCCTGACGTAAAAGCACAAGCGTCTCTTGATTCTACAGCTGCGTCTGCGTCTGCGTCTGCGTCTGCGTCTGCGTCTCCCTCGCGCATCGCCCACCACACATACGCTTCACATAGTACCAGTGATGGATCTCGCGATCTGGCTGCATGTGGGAACCCTGCCGCTTCTTCCAAGGGCATCCGGCTGCGCAGTCCGTCGACCTCGCCGCCGCCAGAACCACCAGCCCAAGAGTCTGTATACCCCTTCTTGGATCCCCCCCCCCTTTTCGGCCCCTGCTCATGTACTTGTTATTCCGTTGGATACTTTGCTATGAATGTGTTTTCATGGCTGTAATGACTCATGTATCTACATGTCTCGGCATGTGTGCGCGCATAGGTTCATGACCCCCCTAGACGACAAGTACAGAATGGTAGAAGACGAACTCCTGCACACGGCGCAGAAATTCACGACGCATCTCCATCGTGCGGAGTACATGCGCCTCAAGGAGCTGACGAGGGCGCGCAACGCGCATACCATACGCGAGATGGAGAGGCCGGTGGTTGTTGGGCTGGGGGGCGGCCGGGGGCAGTCCCTCCGGGCACGGCGGAAGAGGGAGATGGGTGCGCGGGATGGGAAGCAGCGTGGTGTGATGGCGACGACGCAGGGGGATGTGCCGCCGTGGGTTGGGACCAGCTTGCAGGGCTTGATGGAGGAGAGGCAGCACGAGGGGGGTGGTCTTGCTGGGAGGAAGGGAGACTTGGGGATCGGGGTCGGGTCGCGGGGTGAGGTGCGGACGAAGGCGGCCGCGAGGTGTACTTTTCGAGAGAGGGGGCAGGCAGCGGGACCGACTACGCCTTGTCCGTCCGGGAGTCGTGAGATGCAGAAAAGGGGGGCGGGGAGGGACGGAGCCGCGCCCGATAGGAATGGGCGAAACGGGGATGACGATGACGACGATGACGATGACGACGACGACGACGACGATGACCCCTTTGGCGTGAACAGGCGGAGAGTGAAGAGGATCCAGTCGCGAGAGCAGATGCGGAGGGTAGACAGAGGGCGAGAAACCAACACCACCACGACCCGGACACCAGACACGATACCCTCGTTTTTGTGAGATGCCAGATTTAAGCCACGGGGACTACAGTGGGTGGCGGGGACTTTTTGTATGTGGTCGAGAAAAAAAAAAGAGGGGGGATGGCATTGGAAAGTAAAAGTATAATACCCTTTGTGTGTTTTTTTTTGGAAGTGATTTCATCACGCATAGATAAAATATGAGATGCCCACTTGCAGAGCAGCGAGGATGCACGTAATGAGATTGGCTCTTCAGTAAAGAAGAAGAAGAAAGGACAAAAAAAAAAAAAAAAA
>SRPU01000826.1:0-13533 GCA_018360185.1 Claviceps lovelessii | reverse complement strand
AAAAAAAGAAAAAAAGAAAAAAAGAAAAAAAGAAAAAAAGAAAAAAAGAAAAAAAGAAAAAAAGAAAAAAAGAAAAAAAGAAAAAAAGAAAAAAAGAAAAAAAGAAAAAAAGAAAAAAAGAAAAAGAAAAGGAAAGAAAAGGACAATAGGAAAAATGGCAGTCATGATGAAACGCTCATCGCAGTCGCGTGAGCGCAAGGAGGTCGTTGCGGGCGTAAAAGGCTCTTATTCGTTTTCCAAAGATCCCTACTTGATGTGAGCAGACGTTTGAGGCGATTGTGTGTGTGTGTGTGTGTGACAGAATCAAGAGAGAGAAAACTCACATAGCGGTATCGTCAAAAGACAAACGCCCATCTGGATCGACGCGACAATCAAAAACACCTTTTGAAATCCTCCGCCAATAATCCAGTCGTATGCATAAAACGTAAGCACACAACTAAAGATATTCTTGAAGATAATCATGAGGGTGAATCCCTCGACCGTCAGGTCTCGGTACGCGTCGACAATGTAGAGCGAGCTGGCGACGGTGCCAATGACCATGCCGCCGACCTCAAAGGCGAAAAAAGTCAGGGGCACAACGTACGAGTACTGGCCCGTGAGGAGATGGTCCGCGGTGACGCCAAAGCCGTAGAGGCCGATGCCGGCAGTGATGAGCATGGGGAGCACGAGCACGAGACGGAACTCGGGCTCGTAGATGCCCTTGTTTCGGCGCGTCAGCCACCGGGCCAGGGGGTCGGCCATGACGCCGGAGATGATGAAGCCCACAACGGCACCGATAAAGGGCGCGACGTAGGTGTAGCCTGTCTTTTCTTCGCCCCAGAAAAAGGGGGGTCCGATGAACATGATGGCGACGATGACGCCGATGAAGATGGTCCAGCCAATCATGGTCCCCTGGATGAGACAGCTCCAGACAAAGGCCGGGTTCAGGATAAGGGGAAATGGCCGCAGAAAGAGGACCCAATATCGCTCGTGCGTTTTTCTCCCGTCAAACAGCGACATGGACTCGACAAAGGTCTTGGGGGGTGTATTGGCGTCACCGATTGGTTGCATAGCTGACGTCTTGGGGAACAAGACGAAACCGCGTTGGCGAGGAGAGGCTCCGTGGGCGGCGGCAGCAGCATCATCATCATCATCATCGGCGGCGGCGGCGGCGGCGGCGTCGGCGGCGTCTGCTGTCGACGTGGTGTTGTCGAATTTGGGCAAGGGGGCGAGTTTTTCCTCCTCGAAAATACCGTCTGTGTTGTATTTCGCTTCTCGCCGATAGGCTGTTTCGGGGCAGAAGAGGAAGACGGCAGGGAAGACGGCGGCGGAGAAGATGGCGACCAAGTAGAATGACCACTGCCAGCCGATGGTGTGGGTGATTTTGCCGACGACGACGGGGGTGAAGAAAGCACCGCCAAAGACGGCCAGGTTGGTAAAGGCCATGCGAATGCCACGCTGATGAACGCAGTACAGGTCACCGACGGCGGCGTTGAGCAGGCTCTCGAAAGGAGCGGTGCCCACACCCTGGAAAACTCGGGCGGCTATCAGGCTGCGGTAGTGGTGCTTTTGCGGATCAGACTGCAAATAGGACGTTTCGGGGTCCTTGCTCTGGTTGAAGTTGCCGGCAGCGCCTGCCCAAGCGCTGGACACGATGACAATGAGGATGCCCAGCAGGAACAAATGTCGCTTGCCCCAGATACGGCCGGATGGGACGAAGAAGATGGCAGCACAGCCGGCGCCAAGCAGATAGTAGCCCGTCAGGCCAGCGACACTGGGCAGCCTCTCGGTATACCAGGCAGAAATAACGAGGGTGTTGGAAGCGAGGATGGCGCCGAGGGCGGTAGCCAAGACGGCAGCGAGGCAGAGAGTAAAGGTGACGAGGTCGCGTTTCCAAAGCGGCCAGTTCAGAGGGTCGTTGGGGTCATCGGAGGGTTGGGGGACCTAATTATCAGAAAGAAACAAGAGGCAAATATCGTCAGTTTGGCGGCGGGACGCGGCGGGCGTCGGCGGTGATGCCGGAGACGATTGGAAAGGACACCAGACGTACGAGAATGATGGGAGTGCCTCCACTGCGGTCGCACTTGAGATTTTCATGATTGGTGGCTTCCTGAGGACGGCTCGGATCGTCAAAGTATTTCGTCGTGCCTGGAAAACAACAACGACGCGGTTAGTCGAGTCGAAAATGTCCTCTAGGCTTCCACTACCAGGGGAGTCTTGGAATTCTGGAGGGTCGGAGAGAGATTGAGCGCACCAGGAACGGCGTCATGGCCGCGGGGCTCGAGGATTCCGAAGCCCATGGTACGTTGTGGAGGATGCGCAGGCCAGATGAGACGAGAATCGCAGAGAATCGAAGACGAAGACGAAGGCGGCGGCGGCGGCGGCGGGAATGGTCTTCTCAAGGGAAGAAGAAGCCAGGCATGATAGCAAGAGAAACAGGCAAAAGAGAGAGGGCCAGGACGGGCGGGGAAACGGGAAAGCGGGAAAGCGACAGTTCAAGCAAATGGTGTTGATGAAGGGATTGGAAAGGAAGGTCCGGACTCCGAGGTCGACGTGAAGAGAGACAAGATGGCCAAACATTGAAACATTGGAGAACGCACAGCCGGGCCGCCCGCGAACCACACAACTCTGGTGCCACACAGATTGCGTGCTGCTAGTCTACATGTGGTCTGGTGCGGCTGGTGCTAACACATTACAATGCAGGTGCGGCGCACAGATGTGGGGCAGCATTGGGGCCAGCCAATGACTGCGCACGCACCAGCATCCACCCACTGCGACGTCTGTGGCCATCTGCAACTGCACGTGCATGTGCATGTGCATGTGCATGTGCATATGCATGGACGACGACGACTCTGTCGCATGCAACTTGTCGAGGTACAGACCAGACCAAATCGCGCAGCAAATCCGACCACGCCGCTACAGAAAACATGAGATCAGTACATGCCCAATATTGCGGAAGGCCCGGATGACTCGGCCGAGGCTGTTGTCTCTCTCCCTCTCCTCTCTCTTTCTCGTTCGAAGAAAAAAGACGGAGGGGGGGTGGGGGGGCTGGAAATAGACAAATAGAAGAGAGAAAAAAAGAAAAAGAAGAGAAGAGAAGACAAAGAGAAAGAGAAAGAGAAAGAGAAAATAAAGCTTCCCTCACACTCGGCATACGCCCAAACCAACACATTGACACGCATCGAGACCCTGACGCACCACAAAAGTGCATGCAACGTGGGCCAACAAACACAACAAACATTCGCCTTCAACGCCTTCGGTCGTCACTCAAACAGAGAGCCTTTTCTCGAATAAACGCGTTTGGCTGTGCTACAAGGTGAAATGTCCTCGCCGTTCGTCCAAAGATTCAACGCGTTTCCATCCATGCCCAGTGCCCACCCGTGGGAGCGATCTACAGTATACATACGACCGTATGTACATCATACATACACATGGGAATACAGACATCTACACGCACACGCACAAACTCAACCTTTCCTTTCGATCTGCCTCGCATTCCACTCCCCCACCAGCAAACACATCCCCTCCACCGTCGAGCAATACCCCCCATACCCCAACCCCCCTTCCTCAGGCCTCCTCCTCGCGACCCCATCCCTCGCCATCTGCGTCACCGACGAGTCCACCGTCCCAGGCTGCAACAAGACCAACGGATCTCCCGGCTCCCGCAGCCCCAATTCAAACTCCCTCCCAAACACCCGCCTCTTGCGCAGCAACAGGCACGGCCACCGCGCCAGGAGCAGGCAGTACCACTCCATCACGTGACAGGCCATCCACATGAGCACCGGAGGCGGGTAATCGACGTGGAGGCCCGTGTCGCTCGTGGCCCCCAGGAGGACATAAATGTCCCGGAAGCGCAGGGGCGGTCCATTGTCCGTGACGACAAAGGGCCGTCCCGCGATGGAGGCGGCGTGGGCGCCTAGCAGTTCCTTTTCGAGGAGCAGATGCGCGAGGGAGACGTTGCGGACATGGACCCAGCTCTGGACCCAGGGCGCGGAAAAGCTCGGCACGCGGTGCTCGGAGCGGAGGATGCGCCCGATGATGGCGTCGTCGACGTGGCCGTAGATGCCGTTGCCGGGGCGGATGCAGCCCGTGCGGAAGCTGGGGAGGTCATTGGCGCCGCAGACCACTCCCTCGGCCTCGGCCTTACTGCGCGAGTAGTTGGACATGAAGTTGCCATGTTGCCACTGCTTCTGCTTCTGCTTCTGCTTCTGCTTCTGCTCCTGCTCCTGCTCCTGTTCCTGTTCCTGCTCCTGCTTCTTCCATGACTCTCCTGGTCTCAGACCATCCATGTCTATATCCATGTCCATGTCCATGTCCGTATCAAAGTCCGCCTCGTCGAGCACCTGCGCGAACCCCCGCGGTGCTTCGTTCCCCCAGGCAGCATCCGACCAAGTCACGCTCCGCGCCCCGGCCTGCGAACTCGACGTCAAGATGAAGACCTCGGCGCCGACGCGCCGCGCGCACGACACCGCGTTGGCCGTGCCCACGACATTGACCCGCCAGCACCGCTCGTACAGCATCTCGTGTCGCTCGTACGGACGAATCACCGCCGCCGTGTGAAACACTGTCAACGGAAGGCCCGCCGTGCTCGCCGGCCACACCTCCTCAAAGGCCTTGGCCGTCGATGTCTCGGACGTGACGTCGCCGTGCACGACAGGCACCCGACCGGCTCGTCCAGAGGCGGCAAACTCCTCGCGAAACGGCCGTCGCACGTCAATGAGCCGGATGGCTTCGGGCCGTGTGCCGCCGTCGAGGAGATCAAGCGCAATCTGGCATCCCACGAGTCCTATAAGTGTTGTTTTGAAAATTAAAAAAAAGGAAGAGAACGAAACAACACCCAAGATTAGGTAGGGGAAAAAAAAAAACGAACCTGCCCCAACAACAATATACCTCCTCTCCAACCTCTCCGGATGCCTGCTCCGAAAGTCCATCTCCTTGGAAGCAACCCTCGCGTACGCCTCCCGCGCCGCCTCCTCCGTCATTGGCTCCACGATGTGCGGGAGCGCCTCTCGTGGTGTTTGCATCATGATTCGATTGAGTCGGATGGCCATGAAGAGTGCGATGGCGGCCGCACCGAGCAACAGCAGTAGCAGCAGCGTCGTGACCATTGTCGTCGTCGTCGTCGTCGTCACCACCGCCAATGTCCACTCGTGCAAACGGTGCAACGATTAAAACCGTTGTTTTGCAATGCGTCGAACCGTCTATGTATATGCGTACGTCAATGAACGGATTGACTCGCCTCGAGATTCGAAACTCGCCTCGTCTCTCATTTCAGTTTTGCCGCGTAAAGCTTTGCTGCGCAGTGCCCCGGGCTAGCTGCCAGCTGCCAGCTGCCGATGGCCGATGGCCGACTGCCGTCGATCGGCTGCTCCGTGCCTCGCAAGTGCATGTGCCCAGCCACTCCAGAACCTCTCCAGAACCTCAGGATGTCAGGAGTCAGGACTCAGAAACCCACAGGCGCCCCAACTGCCCAAAACGTGAAGAATACTCAACGATTTTAGTCAAGGTTTTTTATTATTATTAATTTTTTTTTTCTTTTTTTTTTTCTCTTTTTTTATGAGCCCAATCCACCCTGTCATGTAAATGTGTAAAATCAATCAATCAACAACTTGCATTACGCCGATTGCGCTCAACACATCCTGCTCCCATTCTTTGATTTGACTCCAGTCATCTCCCTGTCATTCACAATCCCTGGCGCCTTGTTATGTTATAAACGATTCACGGTCCCGTCTCACCTTGTCGCACCGTCTTCTTTCACCGCTCACCGCTCACCGCTCACCGCTCATGCTCACAGCTCACCAGAATATTTCCCTTTCTTCAGCGTCAACAAAGGACAGCTTGCCGCCAAACCCGTTGTCGTTACATATTCCCACGTCGTCGAGCTGCGCAACTGTCTCGAGCGCCGGCTGAAAAAGACCATCAAAGATGGCCTCCTGCTGGCTTACATCCCATGGCAAATATCCTCCGAGTAAAAGGTTGGCATTTCCCCTGAGTAGCGCATCCAGCGTTGATGAGGATATATAAGCTTCAAGCCACGACTCCGGACTGTGACCCTTTGAGCTAGCATCACTGGGAATTGTCCATCTACGACGCCTGTCCTTCTCCTCGCCTGCTCTCAGTGTCTGGAATTCGGCGACGGAGAGAATACTGCCAGGTGTTCGAGTCGACTTATATCGCGTCATGTGCCTAATCCGCACCGCCGTAATGCTCCACCCTTGTTTATCTGTCATCAGCTCGAAAACATGCTCGCCATTCTGAGCGGTGCTGCTACAACGATTAGTCTCTCACACCCAAACGTCACAACGAAATCTGCGACAACAGTCACCATGGCACAAACCTAACTTGGAGAGAATTTGTGATGGCTTGTCCGATATTTTTCTGGTCTGGAGATTTGTTGAGATTACTAGAGTGGTTGACAGCCAACTTCAAATCCCAGGCCCGTTGCACGCAGTGCACCAGAGTACAGCCCAACTCCGACGTTGGTCCATGACAGCTAAAGTCAAATGTTGTGGCATCAACATCAATGGTCAGTTGTTTGTCGTCAAGTGTGCATTGTATCTGATAGATCAAGTCTTCTCCAAGAAGAACCCAAGGAGATGTCGGGTACTTCACAAAGAGATCGGCATCAGATCGAAGTCTAGACAAGATTGTTGAGAAGCCAATTCGTTCTCGTTCAACGCCTTCTAGTTCTCTAAGAAGATCTGTCATTTTCCGATGCGGCCCAGTGCCGATGTCTACATCTGCGCTGCTAAGATCTGTGAGGTAGAAGCGCCCAAACTGAACATGAACGGTCACGAAGCCGGGACAGCGCGCTAGCATGGGCCAAAATGACTGCAAGTTCTTCTCCAGCAGTTTGATGACATGTGGCCTGCTTCTATGGTTCTTGATCTTTTTAGAAACGAAGGAAGACTTTGTTAGCACTTGGTTCGGAGGGATAGAAACAGGATAGAGATATGTGTATGGAAGATGTGTACATATATACTTACTTCTGCGGTCTCTGGCTCTGGCTCTGATGACTTCGGCTCCCAAATGGACGACGGCAGGTTGGCTGGCGGATCGTCATCCAACAGGGAAGCCAAGCTCGGCTGATTGTGCTGTTGCGTTGATGGGGCAGATTGGCTGCTGCTCCGAGACACGTCGTCCATGTCAAAGATGAGCATTTCATCCATTGCAGTGAGCACCACTGAGTGGGGTTCGATTCGACCATTTTCTCGAGGCGAAGGACAGCTTGCGGTAGTATGCTTGGAGAATTTTGTATCAGGAGGATTAGAGTTCATTGAAACCATTATCTCAGAGTCTGAACTACTTCTTTGTGCCTTTTTGGGAGGATATTTGTGCTGGAGGAACAAAGTGGTGAGCCAAAATTTGGATATTGTAAGTGCGTCGGGCTTGCCATGTGTACTGTATGTATTCGACCGTCTTTGAGGACCTTGGCCGACAGCCCGTATAGAGACTGCGCGTCTGAGCCTTTCAGTATCTGGAGGGGGCTGTACAAAGGTTCGGCTGTCAAGTCCAATATGGGAGAACCACCTATAACTGAATTTCTCACTGGGTTCTGGTGTATAGATGACATGCTGTGTCGTTATAGCAGCAGCCTGTTCCTGAAGAATGAATTAGTCCCGGTGCAATGCAAATTATATACTCATAAGTGAAACGTTGGCTTTACTGTAATATCGAGAAGAGCATCCAGGATTTCGTGAGCAATTTTCAGTGTTTCTCGGCTATTGGTGCCAATGTACAGCACAGTTTCCTGCAAGTTGCTTGAAACTGTGCAGCCCAGCAGAGAGTCAAGAGAGCCGACTTTAGGGTCTTTGGTCTGAGATCCGTCGAGACGGGCTTGCATTTGTAGCATTTCCGTGAGGTTGAAAGCCAAAGATTTCTGCGGCCAGACCGTCTTGAATGCAAGTCCTTGCATCTCCACTGGGAATTGCCACTGAACAAAATCGGTTTGATACTTGGACGATGCCGAGAATGCCGCCCAAGGGATAGCGAGAGATGTTGTGCCGATATCAGCAAGACAACCAGAATATTCTTCTGGTTGTTCCAAGAAACGGGTGTTGTCCTCGGTGATTGTAGCCAGGAGGGCCGCGATCGCATCGGTGACCTCAGCTTTGAAAAGACGATACGTGATGACTTTAAACCACGGACCACTGGGCTCATAAAGGATCTCGAGTACCTTCTTTCCTGTTTTCTTGTACGGTTTAGGAATGGGGATAGACTAAATTGGGCACGATACGAAACTTACTTGAATAGGCGCGTTCTTCAACTCCTGCATGAAGTGATGCACCCCAGATGGAAGAAGTGGCGGATTGCAAGCCATGTAGAATTCTACGAGCTGTAACTCTCCCATGGTAGATGTCCTGTAGATGAGAAACCTAATATGTGGATGGGCTTCTGTGGTTAAGGGAGAAACAACATAATATGGCAGGAAACGTAGAAGGAAGATGGAAAAGGCCAAAGGTAAAGGAACAGAACGAAGCGTTTCAATATCGAGCTAGGCTTGCAGGAATCATTAGCAGAAGGAAGGAAGGAAGCAGTTTTCACGGTTTACTTACAAGCTTGTAGTCGAGACTTGGCCTCGGGAGGAAAGTCAAGGTACCGCGTCCGGTTGTCTTTGATGCAGAAGTAGCCGATATCTAGAGATTAGTCTTTGGAACAATCTTGTTTTTGATATTAATATATTTTTTCCTCTCCCTTTTTCCTTTTTTTTCCTTTTTTTCCTTTTTTCCCTTTTTTTTTGCTTTTTTCCCTTTTTTTTTTCTTATCTCTTTCTTGTTTTCTCATCTCTTTCTTTTCTTCTTTTTTCCCTTTTCCTTTTTCTCTTTTCTCTCTTCTTCTTTTTTGACTCATCCCCAAACCAGACTCCTAACTTACCAGCTCAGTCAAAACAAACAAAGTCCCAAAGCAGCCTCAACAGAACCACACCAAACCTCCGTCCACGCGTCCTGATATATAAAGGGGGAAGAAAAGAAGAAACAAAACAAAACAAAACAAAACCGGGCAAAACCGTCACAAGAGGCTAAGCGAGCGTCCACGCAGGCGTGACCAGGTGCCGGCCTGGCAGGGCAGGTGCGAGGCAGATGTTAACGGGTGTCACGGCCGAGTGGTTGACTGGTTTGTTGAGCTGGAGGCAGACAGGCTGGCTGGCTGGACCTCAACGTGTATTCGCGGAAAGCGTGATGAAGTCTTGGCAACGGATGGGGCCTGACACGGCATTGAATGTATGCGTCATGAAGAGAATCCAGAATTAAGTACCTCTTCAGGTCAAGTAGGTACCTAGGTAAGTACGAAGGTAAGAGGGCAGGTAGGTACTAGGTACTTAGGTAGGTACTTAAGTAGTACTCGAACAGGAAATTTCCGTCTGGCCCGTTTGTTTGCCAGCGCAGTCCATCCAGCCATGCGTTTGTACCGCGGATCGTAGGTCATTCCCCAAACGTTTTCCACCGAATTTACATGGCGAAATGTTTGGACTGACCTGAATTTCCTGCATGTCTCTTTTTCGACTCGTCAACTGTCTTCAACATGTTGACCAAAAAAGGTTAACCACATAGTGGAATGACAAAATCACAACAGAGGAGACGGAGTACACGGTGTGTATACATACTAAGTATATACATGAATATATATAGATAATCAAAACAATCTATTCATACCGTCTGCATCGTCATTGACAATTGCGTCAAAGCAGACGAGAAGAGAGTCTCTCCTTTCCTTCCTCCTTTCCTTCCCTTCTTTTTTTTTTATTCTTTCCTTCTCTCTTTTTCTTTCTTATTCAAATAAAACCCAAAATTGCACCCAAGCGCCTCATTATATCTCATCATACTCAGAGTCTTTCCCCGTAGACACCTAGGGTTTCTGTTCCATCATATCGGGATACGTAGTCATCTACGCTGCTAAAAAGAAGACGAGTTGTAAAACCAAAGAGGGAGAAGAAAAAAGTGGTATTGTAAACATGGTCGCCTGAAATAAGAGTCGGATGAAGCGGATGGCACGGGTGGTTGTTGAAACGGCAAGTCGAGCGAGAAACCGGTGAGCCAGAAATCAGCCACCTTTCGCACATGGTGTGCTATGAATCGCGGATTGGAGCAAGCGGGTGGATGGAGGGGGAATAGAAGCTTTGATTCTTGGGTAGCCCGGCATATGGGACGCCCATCGTTTTTGCCCCCCCCCCCCCCCCTTTCCCCTTTTTTTCTTTAGCAATACCGGCATTACCTCGCGCCATCTTCCCCCAATAAAGCGCGGTTTTCTTCTTCTCTCTCTCTTCTTTCACTTCCTTTTTAACGCATCGAGCAGATTTGGCTCATTCAGCCCCTCTGACATTTTGTTTCACATTCAAGGCCCATTTGAGCTTGTGCAAAGCCTCTCTAGCCTCGTCCAGTTGCTTCTCCTGCTCTTCTTGCCTTTGCTTCGCACTCGTCTTGATGTCTCTGAGCTCATCTTCCTGTGTCTTCTTGTATTCTTCAAAAAGACGCGCAATCTCCTCCTTTTCGCGGCGTAGCTCCTTGATATTATTGTCCTGCTGTTCACACAAGTCGCGTAGCGTGGTAATCTTGTGGTCGTCCGACCTGCGGTCGTCGACAAGGGCGTTGATTTCGCCTCTCAGCTTGGACACGGTGCGTTTGACCTCGTCGCCCTGGTCGCGCCAGTGAGAGGAAATGGCATTGTAGCGGCCCTCCATCAACAGCGCATAACTGGTTGCCTCTTCCACCCGGACCGTAGTCTCAGTCTTGACACTGTCCAGCTCGTCCTTCCAGCTCTTTTCGCTCTGCTGAGCGGCCTGGGCTTTGCGCTTCTCCAGCTCAATGGCCGTGGTTAGGGACTCGACTTGACGCTCCTTCCGAGCAAGCAGAGCCTTTGTGACATTGGCCTCGAGCAAGCGACTTTCGTACTCGTTCATCATCCGCTCCATTTTATCTTCGACCAACTTGGCGGCCTGTTTCGCCTCTTCGGCTCGTAACCGTTCAATCTTGATGTCTCGCTTCAGGGCATCGTTATCGCTGACGAGCCTGTTGATGACACGACCCGTCTTTCCCAGGCCGGCCTTTCCGATGGTAGAGTCCCAATGGCCATTGTCTGCGTCTTCCGAGACTGCGGGCGAATCTTGCGGCATCAGAGCTTCCACGGTGCGAACGCCGTTTCCGCTCCATCGGCTGGGCGTGTTTGCTTCGCTCTCTGACGGATCCTGTTTCAGCCTCGTGGTGGACGGGGTTTGTTGTGGTTGTGGTTGTGGTTGTAGTTGTGGCTGTGGCTGTAGCTGTGGCTGTGACTGTTGTTCTTGTTCTCGTTGATCTCGTTGCTGTTCTTGATCTTGTTGTTGCTCTCGATCTTGTTGCTCTTCTTGTTGCTCGTCTTCCTCCTGTTGCTCGTCATGGGGGTTGTGGTCCTCCATGGCGGAGGAGGCACTGGCGGTAGAATTGACACTGCTGGTGAAAAACACACTGCGCTTGCTGTCTGGGCTGGACTCGGAGCCGTCGTAGCTAGGTACGCTCCGGATGGTGGCCGTCCGGGCGAGAGCTTGTTTTGGGGTATTGTGCGAAGGAGAGGGACGGGAGGCCATCATGACGTTCATAGTTTGTGTTGAAGCGCGGGCTGAAATGACATCAGCGACGTCGTTTATCGGCGAGGCATCTATGAATGCGTGCGTACTGTCCGTGTCGTGTCCGTGTCGTGTCCGTGTCGTGTCTGTGTCTGTATCTGTCTCTGTCTCTGTGTCTGTATCTGTGTCCGTGTCCGCGGTTCTGGTATGTAGGTAAAGTAGGTATGTAGCAAGGGCGTGAAGTCGCTGTCAAGGGGGCCCTAACGGGCGAGCAACGCAATGGCAGGCAACTGAGCAGAACGCAAGTCAGCAAAGAGACACACAACAATGGCAGCAGACCAGTTGACGCCTCTTTTTTGTTTCCACGCAGGCGATCCCATCAGTCAAGAGCAAAAGCACCAGACGGGGGCGGCGGCGGGGTTTCTCACTCGCCAAAGAAGCTTGAGGCGAACAGGAGGAGCTCTTGACTCTTTGTTTGCCTCTGGACTGGACTGGACTGGACTGGACTGGACTGGACTAGCAAGTGATGTGCGGGCGACGGACCGAACGTGATTCACCCACCGGGTGCCAAGGAAGGCAGGGCGTGGCCCGGGCCCAGGCACAGGCACAGGCACAGGCACAGGGGCGAGATCTGAACAGGAACAAAGTCTGGTGGGTGACAAAGCGACCAGAAACGGGAGGGGTACACAGCAAGAACCAGTGTGGTGTTTTTTTTTTTTTTTTCCTGTACTATCAGCGGCTCGGGAGGTGTCGCAAAGCTGAGCAAACGAAGAGCAATGAGTCGGTGGTGTGGATGGGTGTGGACAAAGAGAGCCCAGAAAACGTAAAAATCCAATCAAAAATAAGAAAAAAAAAAAAAAAAAAAAAAAAGGAAAGGAAACAGGCACCGGTACGTCTGGCCGTGTTTTCGTCTGGCCGGTGCAAAGACGGGTACGTTTCGACCCCGTTGCGCCGTTACTAGGTCTGGTCTGGCCGGCTTGTTTGGCTCCAGTCCAAAATCCAAGTCGTGTCTGGCTCAAATCTTGTCTGTCCCGACCTCTTGTCTGGCGCCCAATTGTTGTGTCTGGCAGCGTGGCCCGTTGCTCCGTAGCTGCGGGACCCGCCAGACGGCTGCCAACTGGTTGCCAACTGGTTGCCAACTGGTTACCAGCTGGTCCGTCAACTTGGTACCTGGCCCATCATGGATTCGTACCCCCACATGCACCCGTGTGAGTGGTCAGCAGCGGCAACTAACCGCGGCTCCAAGGCCAGCCCCAGGCCAGGCCCCAGTTCCCCGGGTGAATTCCAAACGAGACAAAAATAAACAGAGCCCGAGGGATAATTGATTTAAAATAGGGATAAAGATAGGGTGAAAATAAAAGTAAAACAAAAGCAAAAATAAAAGCAAAAATAAAAGCAAAAATAAAAGTAAAGGTAAAAATAAAAGTGAAAATAAAAATAAAAGTAAATAAATAAAAGTAAATAAGTAAATATATATATATATATATATAATAAACAAAGCAAACAAAGATATAAATAAAAACAAAAAACAAAAAACAAAATAAAACGCCTATAAAAACACAATTTCAGACACCGTAGTGCACACTGGAAACACCTCCGCTGTCAACCTGCCCAATTCGGTCTAATCACAGCAGCCCGGCACGAGGGTGAATGGAAAGTAAACATGACGGGCAGAACAATGGAAAATGCAAAACATGGACGCGCGATGGACGCGCGTTGGCCATCGCGTCTGGTCCCTCAGACATTGGCATTGGCATTGGCATTGGCATTGGCATTGGCATTGGCATTGGCATTGACATTGACATTGGCATTGCAAGCAATCCCCTTTTCGAATCAAAAACGCGTAGATGGGGTAGCGGTCTGTCCGTTTCACCAACTCATTGCTCACCACTTTCGTACAGACAATGTACCTCGCGGCATAAGGAATGTGCGCATGTACATGCGTGTACGATGGCCAGAACGGCATTGAACATGCCGTCCCACCAAGCCGCATGAATAGTAAAAAAAGAAGGGGGGGG
>SRPU01000825.1:0-13545 GCA_018360185.1 Claviceps lovelessii | reverse complement strand
AAAAAAAAAAAAAAAAAGAGGGCATACGTACCTATAGGATATGACTGAGGAAACTGGAACTTGAGGCGATAGATCTGGTTTGCGTAAAGAGGGTTCGAATCGAGAACTCGAATATCGAAGACCCAATTCTGGAGGCTTTCGCCGTCTACGAGGTCGATGCCTGGCGGGAGGCCAAATTTTTCGATCTACGGTGTGGACGGCATGGTGAGTAATGAGCGTACAAAATCAATGATCAGTCTGGCCCAGAGGGGGGAGGATGGAGGATGGAGGGATGTGGCATCGACCATCGATCATCAATCATCGAGCCTCGACCATCAACCATGGACCGGGCCAGCTCGGAATCACCTACCTTCTGACGCTCCTTGGCCACGCGCTTCTCTCGCAGGGGGGTAGCCATGATGGCGATGCGGGACGGCGTCTGCAGGCTGAATGGTGTAGTGGTCTGAACTTTTGCAAGTCTGGCCTGTTGACGGTGGAATGGGCGACCATTTTGAGGCTCGCTGGCTCGCTGGCTCCCTCGGCAGGCAGCTTTGCGGTTGCCCACCAGGCCGGGCTTGAGACCAGCACGACCTGAGTGAGACCAGACCTGACCTGACCTGACCTGACCTACCTGACCTGACCAGACCTGACCTGACCTGACCAGACCAGACCAGACCAGTGACAGTTGACCAAGGCGCCCGCCGTCAGTCAAAATCGGCAGGCATTGGAGGGGGAGAGACTGCAGTCACTGGAGTCTGGAACTGAGTTGACATTGGAGGGGCTCAGCCGACGACTCCCTTGCGCTGGCTGGTGGAAAGAGGTGGGGTAGCAACCTGGAGGGAGAAGGGAGGGGGGGGGCTCCAACCAGACCAGACTGGCCGCCAGTGGACAGCTGAAGACGCAGCGAGGAAGCCGCCATCCAGCAGTGAGCACCCACGGTGGACGGCACTGGGAAAGTCAAATAGTGGTCTGGTCAGCCTCACGGGCGACTTTGCATGTGTCTGGTCTGGGTAGGTACTTGGGCAGGTACCTACCTACCTAAGTACTTACTAGGTCTGTACCTACCTACTTGCTAGGTCTGTACCTACCTACTAGGTAGGTACCTACTTAACCTAGTAGTAGGCGGCCAACAACCGGGCGCAGCTGGAATGTGCCAATGTGCCGCCAAGCCCCCTCGCCCCATGCCCCACGCCTTTATGCCGTCAGCCAGCGCAAGCCCCCTGACTGCTTGCTCCTTTCTCCTGAATCCTGGTGATGGAATCTCGCTCCGGCAGACAGCCTGGTCAGCCTGGTCAGCCTGGTCGTTTTCGTCGTCGTTACTTGGTTTTCCTCTCCACCCCGCCCCTCCGTCCATGGTCCAATGGCGTCCTCGTCGCTTGGTCCGTTGGCTGCAGGTGCATGGTTCGAACGAACGTCGGACCCTTGCCAGGCACCTTGTCCAACCAGACCAACCCTGCGTGAATACATGGAATCATGCTCCCAAAGCTCAGCCCTGCCAGCCAGCACTTGTCCTGAGTGAGGGGCTCTAGCCTCTCAGTGCTGTCATTCTATTCTCGTCGCTGACCAGTTGGCAGTGATTGCGGACTAGAGGTCCTGAGTCCCCGAGTCCCTGAGTCCAGAGGGGTCAATACGTTGGTTGGTGGTGCTCGTCGTATTTATTCCACCCCTAGCCGTCCCTTCCAAGTTTCACGACCAGCTCACAACGCACCGACATTGTCGTTGCTTATTTTTTTCTCTCTATTTTTTCCCTATTTTCCCAGCTAGTGTACCTCCGCTGTCACCCTGCAACTTCTTACCCATTCATCATTCTACGTACAGTAGACGTGGACACCATCCAGAGACACCCGCCGCAAAAGCCCGCACAAGACAGCCGTGACCGACGAACCCCCCCCCCCCCCCCCCCCCCCCCCCCCCCCCCCCCCCCGATCGATACCTTGCAGCTCGAGGCATATTCCGAAGCAAGACGCGCGACTCATCCCGCCCCTTTCCTACCTGGCCTCGCCAATCGATAATACCCCGCCATCAAGCAAAGCATGAGTTGTACGTCGCGAACCGGCTGCGTGTGAGGGAGGGAGCACAACCCCAGGGCGTCATGGACGTCCGAATTAGATTTATTTATTTTTCACTTGCGGCTTCGGGCTTGAGTTTCATTCCAATCCGACCATACCATACGCACTGACACTTTTATCGTTTTCAAGTCGCAGGAATGCTCAATCGGCTTCACGGCCAACCCGAAAGCTACGACAAGAAGTATGGTTTGAGTCTTGAAACCCCCACAGTTCCATCGTCGCTCGAGAAGCCTGGTGGCTAACAGCCGGCCTGTCTTTTTTTTTTTTTTTTTTTTTTTTTTTTTTCAAAAAAAAAACAGATCAAAATACAGATTCGGCAAAACCCTCGGTGCGGGTACCTATGGAGTCGTGCGTGAGGCAGATGGTCCGACGGGCAAGGTGGCTGTCAAGATCATCCTGAAAAAGAACGTCAAGGATAATGAGAAGATGGTATATGACGAACTGGACATGTTGCAGAGGTTGAAACACCCGCACATAGTCAAGTTTGTCGATTGGTTCGAATCGCGGGTAGGTGTTTCTTTCCATAAATGGAACATGAATGGAGTAGGAAAAAACACCAGCGGACGTGTATGAAAAGGGGCTGACAGGACAACATTGCAGGACAAGTTCTATATCGTCACAGAACTGGCGACTGGCGGAGAATTATTCGACCGCATCTGTGAACAGGGCAAGTTTACGGAGAAGGACGCCTCGCAGACCATTAAACAGGTCATGTCGGCAGTGGATTACCTGCATGACAACGATGTCGTCCACAGAGGTAATGCTTCATGCCACGCGCGCCCGACTAAGCTTTGCTGCTTTTGTCATGCTGACCTGCGATGGTAGATCTTAAACCAGAAAATCTTCTCTACGTCACGCGCGAGCCCGATTCCAATCTCATTCTGGCTGATTTTGGCATTGCAAAGACACTAGACAACAAAGAAGAGACTCTCAAGACCATGGCGGGATCGTTTGGCTATGCCGCACCAGAAGTCATGGAGCAAAAGGGTCATGGAAAGCCCGTAGACATGTGGTCCATGGGTGTCATTACCTACACTCTGCTGTGCGGATATCCACCTTTTCGCAGCGAGAACTTGCGCGATCTGCTGCGCGAGTGCACCGCAGGGCCAGTTCCATTCCACGAGCGGTACTGGAAAGACGTCAGCCAAGACGCCAAGGATTTTATTCTGGGACTGATTGTACCTGATCCCGCGAAGCGCCTCACTAGCAAGGTATGTCGGATCGCCTCGGGAAAAGCGAAACTCTTGCCCATGTATGCTCAAGCCTAGCTAACACTACGCGCCCTTTTGCCAGGAAGCACTCGACCACATCTGGCTGAGCGGCCAGAATGCCACCGACCACAACCTCCTCCCGGAGCTGGAAGCCTACCGAAGAAGAGCACGCCTCCGCCGCGCCATCGAAGTCGTCAAGCTCCAAAACCGCATTCAGAAGCTCAAAGAGCACGAGGACGACCCCACCGAATCCGACATGGGCGATGCCGCCGCCTCCTCCTCGACCGCCCCCTCCTCGTCCAACGCATCTGGAGAGAACAAGGGAACCGGATCGAGGCTGCACGCCCTGGGCATGTTTGCCCTTCGCGAGGCCAAGCAAAAGCACGAAAGTCTGCAGGTGGAAGAGGAAATGGAAAAGGAGAGCCGACGGCGAAGTCTGAGCAATGCGTAACCGGCGGAGCCTCGTAGGAAGGGCTTTTTTCCGAAATGAGCCCACAGAGGAGCTGTAGTTGGGTTAAACGAACCCAGGAAGGAACTTTAGTTTGGGATGATCAGGCGATGTGGTGGAAAAATACGATGGCTAATGATGCCATTTACTTTTATCTTATCTTGTTTTGTTGTATTTTACTTTTACTGTTCTTTTTAATATTTATCTTGCAAGTGAAGGGCGGAAGGCCGTTGGCACAGCGTGTGGTGAAGCAACTACTCGATGTCTTGTGTATTCCCGGCCCAAGTCCGCTCTCTCATTGTAAGATGTTTTCTTTATTGTAAGGTCTCATCATTTATTATCATTTATTGGAAGGTCTAATCATTTATTGGAAGGCCTAATCATTTATTGGAAGGTCTAATCATTTATTGGAAGGTCTAATCATTTATTGAAAGGTCTAATCAATTTATTGTAAGGTCTCTTCGTTTATTATCAAGCTCTCTATATTCATTGTAAAATTCTTTATATTTCCTGTAGGGATATTTACGGGCCATTCGAAACCCGTCTCAACGTCTGAAAGAACTTTACTATTTTCTGGATGAATTTCTTTCTCGTATTCACTATGACGCTCTTTATACCTATCAAATGTCTTCCCGTAGAACACTCCTTTACTCATCAATAACCCCCAACATCCATTTGACGCTGAGAAGGCTACACCATGGTACTCATCCACATCTACTTTATCACTGATCGGAAGCTCCTCAGCCTGTCGTATTGTGGGTACGGAGGTGTGGCCTTCTCGGCCCCAAGCGGATATATCGAAGAACTCTCTTTGTTTATTATCAACGTCTCTCACGGTGCAAGAACGGTCTTGTCATATGAATGGGTCCACGACGGCACAATGAAGATGGAGGAGGGGAAAGGGGAACGATTCGTAACAGCCTTATGCTAGCCACTGTTGGTCCCGTGCTCATGATATTTCTCAACACTTTTGTTCCTGGCAGTATAAAAGTAACAAAGCTAAGCGAGCACTATTCAACGATTGGCACTGGCCTTCGTGGCAAGAAGGCTACTAGACACCTGCGTACCTATCCACGCCGATAACAGCAGGGTATCGGGGTGCTTCGTCTTCCAATACGTGAGGTGGGAAATGTGGGTGAGTGCAATGTCGTAGCCTTCTCGGCATCAGGCAAGAGGAGTCTGCGCTTGTTGATGCGGTGCACGAATCATTGTTTTTGGCTGTGGCGCCATTGCTTTTGTGTGTGTTGTAGAACTATTTGCTTTTTGTTTATTACAAAACTCTTGCATCTATTATAACACTCTTGGATTCCATTAAACAACCCTTCACATGTACTGCCAGCTATTATATTTATTATAAAGCTATTGTATTAGCAACGTGTTTTACTCAATACAAGCCGTCAATTCTATCATGACGCCGTTTTAGTTATGAACCTGTTATATTCATGTTCAAACTCTGGTATATCTTATATGAAGCTCTCCACACTTTATTTTACACAAAGATCTCATGTTCCCATTCAGCGCTTTACATCCATCATCCAGAACAGGAAAAAAACATAAAGTAAGATCGTCCACCACCAAAGACAATCCCCCCCCATACCGCTCCCCAGCCCTCGATACAAAGTGTCGAAAATCCGTGCCCCTGACTGACAGGCCCGCTGCTCAAGCCCCCCATGTTGCATGCATACAGAATCGTAATCCCGCGCAACCTCCCTCACAATATCAGAAAAGGTATCCCGGGGTAGCCCCACGCACTACTGTACGTGGGCATGATGATTGACGAGCCACGGACCAGCACACGACATGCATACCATTAATGATACGTACTCAGCGTTTCACACACAATCGCGCGCGGTAATAGTCGAAGCTTAGAGCCACTGGATGAACAACATTACTCTTCTTTACCCGATGAGATACAGTGATAACCTTTTCGTAAATGTAGGCCAGTGTAGCTTGAAACGTAACACCCACAGCGGACAGTGTGTTCAGGGCCGTCCGAGCACGTCGCCACGTAATTTCGGTGGCAGGAATCGGGATCCCTCTACGCGCGGATAAAGCATCTATAATGCTTCTGAACTCGAGGTGTACTTAGAAAAGAACTATAAAAACCTACCCATCACAATAACCTACTACTTTACATGTATTTATCGGCCCAAAACAACAGCCCAAGAACTTCACAATCGTCTGAGTTGGTCGGTCACGATTAGGATGTTCGCAGAACTGTTCCAATAACCGCAAAAGTAGGAATAAGCAAGCACAACGGACCAAAATCATCTCCTCGGACCATTCGTAGTGAGAGATGGAGACAAAGTAAACTCATTGAGTATGATTCATGCCATTGAAAAAGGGGAGTGCCCTTGCGTGCCGAAGAACTGCGCGCCACCGCAACAAAGAAGGTCGTAAAATCATTAGCCATTACAGTGAGGTCAATCTGCCGTGTGCCTACGAAAGCAAGTCGAGAACCCCTGCTCTCATATAGACAGTCATGATCAGATGTTTCGTGCTACCCTCCAGTGCCCTCGTTTCTGTCATGGACCTTGCTTTGTTCTTCCCTTTGTGACTCTCCGCAACCGAGGGGTTGTGGTCCAGGTACCCTGGCGTAATGTCGGCAAAAACATTCGGGCCCATAGAGCTACACCAGAAAGAAAGAAAGAAAGAAAGAAAGAAAGAAAGAAAGAAAGAAAGAAAGAAAGAAAGAAAGAAAGAAAACCTAAAATCTGATCAAAATTAGAGCTCCATGCCAGCCGAATTTATCGGCATCCAAGGCGCAGGAAGAGCGTCGGATAGCATCTTCTTCGCTCGCCGTTCCCCCTCTTTTCGTGAGCCTCTTCACTTTTCGTTATCGTCTTTGATTTTCAACCCTTCTTCGCTTTTCTTCGACTCCTTCGCTAGCATGCCGCCTATGGTGGGCTAATCAGTTCACACAGCAGAAACCTCTCGAACAAATTTCCATACTTGAACGTTTTTCACACCACCACCAAACTTCTACGAGAGGACTTTATAAACTTTAGCCGTTTTGTTTTTAACCAGCAGCAAGATGATGTAACAAGAGCATCAAATTATTACTTATGATATTTATCTTTACTGATAGACAGCCTCTTGATACCTATCTAGGAGAGGCAAAGCGGGAATCTATGCTTCTCACGCCTTTCCTACGCTTTGCACTCATGACGCAAACGCAGGCAAAGCTCCGATTTTCCGGGAAAGCTCTTCCTTGGAATATCTCTATATTTGCAAATAAATCAATCAAGAGCTACACATGAAACGGATTTTAAACATATTCTTGGAAATAAGCTACCACTAGTACTGTACATATTATAAACTCATCTTAAGCTAGACGCCACGACGAGAAACGTACCCTCGAACCTACTTGTCAAGACACGCTACTACTTGGATGGATATTGATTTCAGCGTCATTTCAAGTCAGGAGCTACACGAGCGTAGGGGAAAAGAAAACACCCACGCATCGAAGTAGCTTACTTTCGATACATCTGGATAAAAAAGAAAGATCAAGTTAAGAACTACTTACTTTCGATACATCTGGATAAAAAAGAAAGATCAAGTTAAGAACTACTTACTCTCGATACATCTGGATAAAAAAGAAAGATCAAGTTAAGAACTACTTACTCTCGATACATCTGTATAAAAAAGAAAGATCAAGTTAAGAACTACACCAAAAGAAACACTTTAGACCTACTTATTGAACAAAGTATCACTTTCGGTTAGAAAAGAAATGCTGCGATTCAGGACCTTTACTGGAATAAAAACTTGAAGCCTCCTGTTCTCTTTGATGCCCCGCTCCCGTGCCCCCTGCTTTTCTTTCATTAGCTCATTAGTAGTTGATGTGGAGGTACGTCGAATAACCCCCCAGCACGTTATAACAAGATGCGTTAGAGAGTATCTCTTTGAACTAAAGGCATTATAGGAACCTCTATCACACCATAAATTCGTATAGAGCGGTAAGTACCTTTGATGTAGATGTTTATAGTATTGGTGGACGAAGTGGATCGGTTCGCGAATGTAGCCTTCGGAGGACGAAAGGGATAGAACAAGCAATTACTGTCAATACATTTGCATACAAAGGAAAAACATAGTCGAGAACTACACCGGATTTTAGCTGCCGCGTTAGTGCTTAACACGCTACGACTACCAAAACCCGACCGGCATACAGCAGTCTGGACAAGTCACTAAATATCATGCACTTCAAACTCAATGGCATGCAATCAGACCAACGTCATGCACCTCAGACTAAGATATCCACGCTTCAGAGCCACAAGATGGAAAGGTAATCCGTAAAGTAATCCGTGTACTTTTCGTATAATCACATCGAATCTGCGAAGGGCTAAATACAAGAGAACTGGTTCGCTCGCTCACGTAACATCCACAAGAAAATAGAAATATAAAATACAAAGAATGGCAAACATGGTCTCCCATAAGATGGAAAAAGGGGGGGTATAGACTTTTTTCAAGGGAGGTGGTCCTCGAGGTAGGGTAGAATAAACATGTACATGAAATGGCTTGCTTTAGGACGAAAAAGAAGAAAGCAGAAACAAAAAGAAAGAGAAAAAGAAAAGAAAAAAAGAAAGAAAAAAAAAGAAAAAAAAAAGAAAAAGAAAAAAAAAAGCATGCGCTAATTGGGAATCAAAAATTCATGAAAAAGTACGTCACTCCGCCATGTCTGCCAGGGCATTCTCCCGCAATGTCTCATACCGCTGGACATTGAAGCGCGGGCGCTTCCACCCACAAGCCCGCAGACGCTCGATACGGGCCTGGATGTCCAGAGCTCGCATCTCGGGGCTGGAGAAGGCGGGTGCGGTGGGAATATCGCAGGCTGTGATTTCAATGTCCAGAGTGGTCATGTGGGATGTGATTTGGCGGCGGAGGCTGCTGAGGATGGTGCAGAAGCGGTGGACGGAGCGGGTGCGGAAGAAGGGATCCGTCGTCGACATGGAGTCTTCGGCGTCCATGCCCATGTCGCTCAGGTCGGGCGTGGGGAGAGGGGAATCGGGGGTGACAGGCGGGCTCATGGGTCTCAGCGGCTGCTTGACCGACTTGAGGATGGATTCCGGGAGGATGGGTTCCGGAGAGGAACGACCCAGCCAGTCGTCGAACCCGAGCGTGGGACTGTCTGGTCGGATGATGGGCTCCGTCATGGGGTCATCGCAAAAGGCCACCTTTTTCTTCTTGGGCGTTGGCTTGAAGGTGTCGCGGCGGGAGCCGAGCGACGGGGTCGGCGAGGACATTCTGGTGGAGACAGTCGAGTCGGAGACGTGGGAGCCGGTGGGAGAGTGAAGGGTTGATGATGAAAAGCTGTCGACGCGAGCGTGCGACGAGAGATTGCTGACCTGCTGATCGGCTTGACCGGCAAGATCGGACGCAATGCTGTAGTGGTTGTATGCCTGTCGGAGGAGAGTCGCGCGCGACGGCGAGGAATGGTGCATGGCGCGGGCTTGCATCTCCAGGGCCGTTGCGGCATAGAAGCGAACATAGACGAGGTGAATGGGGTGTGCCTGGTCCTATTTTCCAAGCATGAGTACCTCGGATCAATAGCATCAAGCGGAAAGGGAAGAAAAAACGTCGTGAAATCTGCATGGAATGGAAGTAGAAAGTAAACTTACAAGCTTGTCACCTAGGGCAAGAACCTCATGACACAGCGTCGAACATTGCCGAAACCTTCTGTTCATGTACTCCCTCTTGATTTCACCGAGCGTTGCTTTCCAATCCACATCTGTGCGCGTCGCGGCGCGATGTTTGGTGACCTGCTCGGTCTTGGATTGCCGCATCTTGTTTGCAGGATGTTGAGGTTGAATGGATACGCGCAAACTCTGTGGTCTCGACGGCACGCTTGGGAAGCGATTGAGTATATTCTCGTGATCTGGTAGGTAACTGTTGTCTCTTGTGATGAAGCGCTCCGCCCCGAGTTCAAGAGGAATGAGAGAAGCCATGGCCGTTGTATGAGAAGGAGCAAAACAGCATAAAAAAAAAAAAAAAGTGGTGCGTTTAGAAGCGAATACACTCTTGCAAGAGGACGACGACGCGAATTTAAAACGACCAGACACCGAATGGCAATCGAGCCAGTATGATCGCCAACTTCCAAGTTTGTTCTCCTGCAGCAACGCAGTAGCAGGGGGGGGGGGCTTTCGCGGGAAAAATATTCGCAGACGGATATAGGTTGATTGACCAAAAGGGGTTCTATCGGTTTTATCCCATGTGGTGTTGGGACTGTGATAACTGACAGCTCGAAGGTCTGAGAAGGTGTGACGAACGATGCAGACGGCGTTTCAAGTCGTGGAACCCCAGTATGAACATGTAGACATGGGGTGATGCAATAAAATAGCCGATTCGTGGCGTCGCAGCACAGTTTCGAGGGCTGTCTGACCGAGTGTGTTGCCCGGGAGAAAGGGGTGGCAGAAGGAAAGAAGAAAATATAGACCACCAAGGTGATTTTATTTTCCGAAGGAGAATTGCCGCGTCAGAAGACGGAGAGATAGCAATTGGTCGAAGGAAATTAAACAGATCGGGCAGATCGGACAGATTGGACAGATTGAATGAAAAGAAATGGTACTGCGTTGCTCCTTTTTTTTTTTTTTCTTTTCCGAATTTTCTCGTCGCGTACGGGTGGTTGTGGGAGGTGGAGTCGAGGTCGGAAGTGGATATGACAATAGACTTGCCCCTGTTCGTGTGTAACGCGGTGGAATATGCCGATGCGATGTTGGGTCGCTGTACAGTATGCGGTGGGAAATTATCTTGGCAAGAGAATAAAAGAGAAGGAAAAGGAAAAGAAAAAGAAAAAGAAAAAGAAAAAAGGCGTTGGAAAGTAGAGAATATACACAAAGATCTTGCAGACAGAAAGGTCGGGAAACCCGGGACGTGGCGAGACTGATACTTATCAAGAGACAGGACAGGAAGTCGCCTTCTTGCCCTTCGGCCACGAGTCCTCGACCCTCGATCCTCAATGGCAGATGCTGTGGCCCCTGGCTTGGCCGAAGCGTGTGCCTAGCGGGCGTATTCTTTCTTTTCCTTGCTCCCCTGCCGAACAAAGAGGACAATGCCGGGCCCGAGTCAAGATGTGCTCTCGCGCTAGCCCCGAGATTTCCCACATGTCTCAGTCGTCACCCACATGCACTTGGCCGAGTGAGGGCGCAGCTGAGCGGGAGTGTGTGGGCAGGTGTGTGGGCGCGTGTGGGCGGGTGGAGACGTCGACTGCCCAGTGCCACATCAAGCCAGCTGTCCGTCCAGCGAGTCAGGAACGAAAGGGTGGGGCAGGTCAGAGTCAAAAAGCAACGAGCATGCAACGAGTTGCAACGAGCATCCAGCACAGGCCACGCCGCAGGCCACCGCAGGCCATCTCAGACACCACAGACCACCTGAGAGTCCTTGCCATGCTGGTCAGGCCCAACAATTCCCCTAGTGCTGCCGCTTCCATGTTTCCTTTTCTTCGTTTCGCTTCGCTTCGTCTCCCGCGCGAGGTTTTCCCTGCAGACGGGGCTAGGAGATAAGCCGACCAGGCTGTCGGTTTGGCCTCATCATTGGCCAGCCAAGTTCGAGGACAAGCGGAAGGGAGACGGTACGTTGAGTCCGCTATCTGTGGCCGTCAGCTGAAAAGAAGAAGCCACAAAAGCATAGCCCAGAAACGAAGAAACGACAAACACTGGTTTGAGGGGACCCAAAAAAACCATCTTTTTTAAAGTTAATATTTCAAAAAAAAAGAAAAAAAAAAAAAAAAAAAAAAAAAAAAAACAGAGAGAGAGAGAGAGAGAGAGAGAGTGAAAACAGTCATGTTTGCCCGTCTCAGCAACCCGGTTTGCCCTCTTGGCCAATGCTCCAGAAAAGACACCAAAAAGTAAATGAGCAGAGGCAACAAAGTCCCGCACGGAGTCGTCTCCGGTGCAGGGACACTGATGGAGAATCAAGATGCAAATGCAATGCAAATGCAAATGCAAATGCAGAGAGCCAAGCAGGATCGCATGACGATGGGTCGAGAGAGCAGCAACACGACATGTCTGCTTTGCTGCGGAAAGCACGTCGCCCCATTGAAATGTTGTTGTCTCTGGGCCGGTATAGGTCTACATCAATGCGCAGTGCAGTGCGCAGTGTTGCCTTGATTCAGGGCACAGACCGGGTTCAACGCTGACTGCAGACATCTGCATGCAGATATGTTGGCATGTACACGTGCATGCATAGATGCATACACGTGTACCTACCTCATAACATGTGTACACACAACCCGAGCAAGGCGTTTTGCGGCCTGCGTGCTTAAACGAACGCGGAGAGTCGCAGATCGCAGCTCGAGGCAGGTACGGCTCGTCGGGGTGGTAGTGCGGACGCCACCGTCTCCACCTCTGCTTTCCTCTTGCTTTCCTCTCGCTTTTCATGTTGCCTTTTCTCTTGCTGCTGCATTGAACCTTGCAGCTTTGCCACGACATTTTGAAACCTCAATGGTCTTCCTCGCCACGCCTTTGTTCTTCTTATTTTTTTTCTTGCCCTTTTTCAATGCCCTCTACCCCTCTTGGAGCCAGTTTTCGGTTTGCTGCGCCATTCAGCAAGGCTAAAACTCCACGCTCTTGGCGGCACTCCTGCGGCCTGCCACGCACGGCCCTTGCTCCCCCACGACGATCGGTGAAACACCAGACTAGGTACGCGCCAACGAGAAAGCATTCGGCCATGTGCGGGCACACGACTAGGACATGCAGCATGATAGGCTCCAATCGCAACACCAGATCTTGTCTCTAACATCATCTGTCGTCATTGAAATCTTGGCCTACCCTCGCGGTGTCTTTGGGGTCCACTGTGCAGCGACGTGGTTTCTTTGCAAGTGCGCTACTTGGGCGGTCGATACTAGCGGAGTCGCGGTCACCAGGTTTCTCTGCTTGTTTCTCTTTGTGTTTCTGTTTCTTTTTCTGTTTCTTTTTCTTTTTCTATTTTTATTTTTTCCCTTTTCTTCTTTCTCTGTCTTGGCATGACCATTGGAAGATAACTTTGTATCTTGGCCTTGGTGCTCTTGGCCGGCCAAAGTCTTTCTTGTGATACATACCAGCTAAGCAGCAATGGAATCTGTTGGCCAAAATGTCCCTCATTTTCAGACAGGCGCTGCACCGCGTCCGTATGCCATATCCCGAATCTGGAAACAGCAGAATAGTCGGCGGACGTGTTCCTCGATTCTCGTACCAATACCAAGCAAGGCTTTCGGCTTTCGGCTTTCGGCTCTTCTAATAGTGGGTTCGGGACCGGGCACCATTCTGACCATTTTACCATACAAGGTTTTGGTGTAGATAGTTTCGGGAACTATCTACAGCCCGCTTGCACTCATGACTTTTACCGGCCATTTTTACCGGCCGCGAATTCTTTTCTGGGCTCTATGGGCGTGGGCGTGGCAATCTGTGGTAGAATGGGAATTCGAGGGAATTCTCCCATGCCATATTTTTGCTTTCTCGATGCGCCACCTCTTTTTTTTCTTCTCCCTTTTGCCCCTTTTTTCCTTTTTCTTTCTTTCTTTTTCGACAACTTACTCCATCAAATGCTCAGCCGACAGAATTGGGTCTTCTTTCAGATCTCGATCGCAGAGGTCTGGCGTGCAAAAGGGAGAGGTTGACCAAAGGAAAACGGAAAGAAAAAGAAAGGAAGAGAAGAAAAAAAAAGCAAATGCGTAGACACCATATCCCAAAATAAATTCCTGCCGCACCAGCTTAGGAAACCCGACACACCGGTTCAGTAGTACGTACACCAGGGTACAAACTACAAACTGTGTTGAAAAAGAATTGCTTTTAGATTCTCTTTCAACACAGTTTGTAGTTTGTACCCTGGTGTACGTACTACTGAACCGGTGTGTCGGGTTTCCTAA
>SRPU01000824.1:0-13550 GCA_018360185.1 Claviceps lovelessii | reverse complement strand
TTTTAAAAAAAAATCAATCCTGTCACCCAGAATGCGGAAAAAAAAAAGAGTCTTGTTATGAAGAGAGCGTGGAGTGTGTAAAGAATCTTTAATAACTGTAAACTCGCAGGCATGGAGAATCCAATCTACACATTTGCCACGCCCACCATCATCAGCGGTGACCGCCAAAACGTAGACGTCATTGCGCATGAGTTGAGTCACAGCTGGAGTGGCAATTTGGTCTCCAACGCAAGCTGGGAGCATTTGTGAGTAAAGCGTCTCTTGCGGTGTCTGTGGGATAATTTCTCAACTAATTCAGTGGCGGTCGTGCAGCTGGTTGAATGAGGGCTGGACTGTTTACCTGGAGCGGAGAATCCAGGCCGCCATCCACGGCGAGGCCGAGTTTGACTTTTCCTCCATTATCGGATGGAAAGGCCTTGGTGAGTTGATTCACGTCCGGGAATCAGGGCAAAAATGAACAACGGGGAAGCGAAAAAAAAAAACAACAACAAAAAGAAATAAAAAAGGGGGGAGGAGGGGAGGAGAAAGACGATGGCTAACCTGCTTGCAGAGGACGCCGTTGAGCTATTTGGCAAGGACCATGAATACACCAAACTCATCATCAGCCACAAAAACGTCGATCCCGAAGACGTCTACAGCATCGTTGCCTACGAGAAAGGCTTCCACTTCTTGTACTACCTCGACAGATTAGTGGGCCGCGAAGCCTTTGACAAGTTCATCCCTCATTACTTTGCCAAGTGGTCCGGCAAGTCGCTCGACTCCTTTGAGTTTAGAGACACGTTTCTCGACTACTTTCATGGCCTAGGCGACGAGTCCATCAAGCAAAAGATTGCCACGATTGACTGGGAGGGTCGTCTGTACACGCCCGGCCTGCCGCCCAAGCCCGACTTTGATACCAGCATGGTGGCCGCCTGCTACGAGTTGGCGTCGAAATGGAGCGATTCGGTACGTACTAACAAGACGACGGCGACGCTCAATAAAACCTTTTACTGCCCATGTATAGATATATAACTGACCAACATGCCAAGCAGTCGTTTGAACCTGTTCCCCAGGACGTCGAATCCTTCACGGCCAACCAAAAGATTGCCTTCCTCGACAAGGTTCAAGAATCCGGTTCTCTGTCAGCCGAGCGCGCCCAGCTTCTCGGCAAGACATACGACTTCATCTCCTCCAAGAACGTCGAGCTCAAGTCGTCCTACTACCGCATTGCCCTGGACGCCGAGGACCCGACGTGCGTATACGGTGTGGCCGAGCTTCTCGGGTCGGTGGGCCGCATGAAGTTTGTCCGTCCTCTGTTTCGCGGCCTGAACAAGGTGAATCGGGCACTCGCCCTAGAGACGTTTGCCAAGAACAAGGATTTTTATCATCCCATCTGCCGGGGAATGGTGGAAAAGGATTTGGGCCTTTAAAATATGCGGCTGCAAACATTTGGACACGAATCATATTGAACACGCTGGATTCGGGAGGGAAGAGTTCCGTTTACTCATATCACCCAAATTATTCGTCGAAGAGTGGTAGAAAATTCAAATTATTCTTTTCCCAAGTCATTCCAACCATGTCGATGCACTCATCGCCTCCGCCCACGTCTGACCCTCGCCCCTGTCAAATCTCTCCACAGACAAGACGTCATCTCGGCCTAGTGTGCCGTACAGATGTGGGAAGCCATCCTCCCACTTGGTATGATCTGCCAACCGGCCCAATGCCAACTTGAATACCCACAGCGTGGACGTGGTGCCGAAGAAAGCATTGCACGTGAGTGGTACCTGTGAGAGTGAGCGAGTAAAGTGAGCAATTAGATCAATCCATGTCTTGGGCGGGCACATGCTGCATTTACTTGTTGGCCTGTGCTCAGGTGGATGAAGCCATCTTGCTGATCGAGTGGTGAGAGCGGCAAGTGTACAGGGAGGTCGGCAGACGGAGCGGAGGAAACAATTTTGTAGACGAATGAAGGACGTGAAGCCGAGGACATTTTTTCTTTTTCTTTTTCTTCTTCTTTCCCTTCTTTCTTTCCCTCTTTTCCTCTTTTGTTCCTTTTCCTTTGTTGTGGTAGCGGTTGCGGCTGCTGTGGCTGTGGTTGTGGTTGATCCGGGTTGAGGAAATGGAACTCGGCAAGTAATTAGCGTGTGGCGCTCTGGATTGCGAAGACCCGCGCGCGTCGCGTGACTGGGCACTGGAGACTCAATATCCAGTTTTGATCATGCTACATCTACATACGTACTTACTTTGACGCGACAACGATCCAAGTCTGGCCTGCAATATGGACGTCTAATTCGTCAAAAAAAAAAAAAATCAAAAAAAAAAATCGCAAACATTGTCCGTCCCCGCGCACACGTCCAAGTCACAATGTCCCGTGGCCCCCTGGCCTCGAAGCTATGTTTTCTCTCGCAGGTCCCCGCGCAGAAGACGGGCGTCAAGGTGCGGTTCCTAGGATGGTAAGCTACTCAGCTTGATTCGCAGAAGGGAGAGGAAGTCTAATTTTTTTTTCCCTCTTCTTTCTTTTCCCCTTTTTCTTTCTTTTCTCCTTCTTCACTCAATAAAGTGTCACCTCGTATGATACACAGACGGCGACAGTCCATCTCGGGCATGTGTACCCCAGGGGCACAAACGTCTCGGTCGCCGTGGATCTGCGGCTGGTGCTGGAGACGATGAAGCCGGGCATGACGGACATGGGCGAATGGGTCAACGTGATTGGCTATGTAGAGGATGGGCGAGTCCAGGCATTGATGATATGGTCGACGGGGCCGCTGGATGTGGGCGAGTATGAGAGGGCGGTGGAAGAGGCCATGGCTTTCGATTGACTTGGGACGTGGTGCGCCTTGAAGCCGAGCATGTTTTCTTGTTGTGAATAGACCATCTTCTCTCATGCCTTCCTTCCCCCTTCCCCCTTATCCCTTATCCATTAAATGCACCTCTCCCTCCTGCCTGCAAGAGCGGCCAGTGGTACCTGCTTCTGCAAGACCCCAACACAAAAGCACGTGAACGCTCCGGCTGCGTCAACACCTAGTGCGTCTGCGTCTGCGTCTGCGTCTGCCAATCATATCCACCCAACTCACAGTCGTAGTTTTCACCCCCCCCAACCTGAATCGACAGCTTGACGGCTCCCATACGCTAGCATAACAATCCCGCACGATCAGACTGTGTTTTTTTCCTCCCAACTTTCTTCTGTTGAGACGAGCCGGCCGTTTCGTCGACAAGCCACGACATTTCTGCAGCGCGTTCACGACACGACTTTACGACTCCTATTCTTTCGTACGATATTTCTCGCCGTCCTGCTTCGACGCACGCCCGGCACAACATCTCGCTGCCGCTTTTGCAAGCATTGCAACCGAGCCTCGACTCCCTTTCTTTTTCCGGCCCCTCTATCCCGTCGCAGCCACGAATCACTCGCCGTACATTGGCTCTCGTGTCGTCATTGTTGTTGCCTCACTGCAGACCGGGCGACGTACCGCGTCGCCACTTGCTGTGGTCACCGTGACGAAACGAAAAACAGCGTCGCCCGAGAACATTAGCATGGTCCGTTCTGCTTGATGACTGACGAGAGCTCGCTGGGTGGGGCAACAACATTGTTCATCCACGGACTCCGGATCCAAGCCAACGCCGAGAAAGCCGGGAACAACTCGTCCCAGAGACCTACAAAGCGGCAAGAAGAAGGAAAGTGTCCGGCATTTTCTCTCGCGAAGACGCATAATACAATAGCCTTGAAAAGGGGAAGAAGGGCGGGTGGCGGGGACCAGCTGAGGTCCCCGCACATCGAAGCTTGCTATCATGGCGCCCGCAGGCGGTGGGAATATCAAGGTGGTGGTGCGAGTGCGTCCGTTTAACGGTAGAGGTGAGCAATGGTAGCCCCTATTCCCCGTTTTTGTCCAAAAAAGCAGCACATTTTTGTTTTTTGTCTGACTCGCCATTACAAGAAATCGATCGTGGATCAAAATGCATCGTGGAAATGAAGGAGAACCAGACCATCCTCAGCTTTCCAGAAGGACATGGCGGCAAGGGCGCAAAGGACACTGGCACAAAAACGTTTGCCTTTGATCGGTCGTACTGGTCCTTCAACAAGCACGACTCGAACTACGCCGGCCAGTCCAACCTCTTTGACGATTTGGGCGCGCCTCTTCTTGACAATGCGTTTGAGGGCTACAATAACTGCATCTTTGCGTATGGTCAAACGGGCTCGGGAAAGTCGTACTCCATGATGGGCTATGGGAAAGAAGTCGGCATCGTCCCCAACATCTGTCAAGAAATGTTCAATCGAATTGATGCCATCCAACAAGACAAGACCACCAAGTGCACCGTCGAAGTCTCCTACCTCGAAATCTACAACGAACGCGTTCGCGACCTGCTCAATCCCACCACCAAGGGCAACCTGAAAGTTCGAGAACACCCGTCGACGGGCCCCTATGTTGAGGACCTTGCCAAATTGGTGGTGGGCAGTTTCCAGGAAGTCGAAAACCTCATGGACGAAGGCAACAAGGCCAGAACTGTGGCCGCCACCAACATGAATGAAACGTCGAGTCGAAGTCATGCCGTCTTCACCCTGATGCTGACCCAGAAAAAGCACGACACCGAGACCAAGATGGAAATGGAAAAGGTGGCCAAGATCAGTCTGGTGGACTTGGCGGGCTCTGAACGTGCCACGTCGACGGGAGCCACGGGCGCGCGATTGAAGGAAGGCGCTGAAATCAATCGATCCCTGTCCACTCTCGGCCGTGTCATTGCCGCGTTGGCCGACTTGTCCACGGGCAAGAAGAAGAAGGGCGCCACGCAGGTGCCGTACCGTGACAGTGTCCTCACCTGGCTTCTCAAGGACTCGTTGGGCGGCAACAGCATGACGGCCATGATTGCGGCCATTAGTCCAGCCGACATCAATTATGACGAAACACTCAGCACTTTGCGGTACGCCGACTCGGCCAAGCGAATCAAGAACCATGCCGTGGTCAACGAAGACGCCAACGCGCGCATGATTCGGGAACTAAAGGAGGAGCTGGCCGTCCTGCGAAGCAAGCTGGGCGGTGGCACCGTCGCGCCGGGAGGCACCCCCATCCCCGGCGAAGAGGTCTACGCCGAAGGCACGCCTCTGGAGAAGCAGATTGTCACCATCACCACGTCGGACGGCACCGTCAAGAAGGTGTCCAAGGCCGACATTGCGGAGCAGCTCAACCAGAGCGAGAAGCTCCTCTCGGACTTGAACCAGACATGGGAACAGAAACTGCAAAAGACGGAGGAGATCCACAAGGAGCGCGAGGCCGCTCTCGAAGAGCTCGGCATCAGCATTGAAAAGGGCTTCATCGGTCTGAGCACGCCCAAGAAGATGCCCCATCTGGTCAACTTGTCCGACGATCCCCTCCTTGCCGAATGCCTGGTCTACAACCTCAAGCCGGGCACCACGACCGTCGGCAACGTGGACACCAATGCCGATCACCAGGCCAATATCCGTCTCAACGGGACGAGAATCCTTCACAACCACTGCCGATTTGAGAACAACTCGGCCGACGGCACCGTCTTCGTGGTGCCGAACGAGGGCGCCTCCGTCATGGTCAATGGAAAGCGCATCACGGAGCCCAAGCAACTCCATTCCGGGTTCCGCGTCATCCTGGGCGACTTTCACATCTTTCGATTCAACCACCCCCTCGAAGCCAGGGCAGAGAGAGCAGAGGTGGGAGCAGCAGCAGGAGGAGGAGGACCGTCCACAAGCCTGCTGCGCCAATCCATCACGGCCAGCCAGCTGCAGGCTCTCGACCGGACACCGTCTCCCCGACCGAACCACGACCTGTCCCTCAACAGCAAGGTCTCTTCATCAGACGTGGGCGACTTGTCCCGGCCTGAATCTCCCGCCTCCGCCTCCCCCTCGGCACCGGCAAGAGGACGTGATTCGGACTGGTCGCTTGCTCGACGGGAAGCAGCCGGTGCGATTCTCGGTTCCGACCAAAACTTTACCAGTTTGACCGACGAAGAGCTGAATGCTCTGTTTGAGGAGGTGCAGAGAGTGCGGGCCGAGCGCGTCAACACTGGTTGCCGCGAAGACGGAGACGACACCGAATCGGTCACATCATACCAGTTGCGCGAAAAGTACATGTCCACCGGCACGCTTGACAATTTTTCGCTCGACACGGCGCTGACGATGCCGTCGACGCCCAAGCAGGGTGATCAACGGTCGCCGCCGCGGTCGCAGTCGCTGCCACTGCAGCAGCAGCGGCTCAAAGAAGCGCGAGAAGAGATGCAGCTGCAGTTGGAGAGGCAAAAGGAAGAGTTTCAGGAACAGCTCAAGAGTGCCGAAGCCGCCAATATGGAAGTGGCCGAGATCAAAAAGGAAAAGGCCAAGATGGAATCCGCCTTGCTCGAGCTCAAACAAGACATGCAGCGACAGCTCAACATGCAGCGCAAGCAGTACGAGGCAAAGATGGACAAGATGGACCCTCTCAAACGGCCCAAGGCGAACCCCAGGCTGTCGGACGAGGAAGTGGAGCGCGCCAAAAGGACGATTCGCGTGTGGCGCAGCCGTCACTTTGTCAAGATGGCCGAGACGGTCTTGCAGAATGCGGCCGTCCTCAAAGAGGCCCAGGTCATGAGCAACGAGCTGCAGGAAAACGTCGTGTTCCAATTCGCCGTTGTGGATGTCGGGCACGCATTGTGCTCCTCGTACGACATGGTCCTCAACGGACTGACGGGCGAGGGCGAGGACGCTGCCCTGGAAGAAGCACCGAAGCCGTGCATCGGGATCCGCGTCGTCGACTACAAACACGGCGTCGTGCACCTCTGGAGTCTGGACAAGCTGCATGATCGCGTCCGGCAGATGCGCCAGATGCATCAGTACCTCGACCAGCCCGACTACGCGCAGCATCTGAGCCTCGACAACCCCTTTGTGGAGCCCTGCATGCCGTCGTACACCCTGATCGGTGAGGCCGATGTGCCCCTCAAGGCCGTGTTTGAGAGTCGCGTCCAGGACTTTTCCATTGACGTGCTGTCGCCATACACGTCGCAAGCCATTGGCATCGTCAAGCTGTCCCTGGAGCCGTCCCACGCACGCGCGCCCACCAACACGTTGAAGTTCAACGTGGTCATGCACGAGTTTATCGGCTTTGCCGAGCGAGAAGGCACCGAGGTGCACGCACAGCTGTTCATCCCGGGCATTCCCAAGGACGGTGTTGTTGATACGAATACGCATGCCGGCGATGTGACCACGACCCAGATGATTTCCGACTTTGACGAAGGGCCGATCCGCTTCGAGAGCGTCCACAACATGAGCGTGCCGCTTTTTGCCTCTCCCGACGTCACGCTGCGCGCCGCCATCTTTGCCAAAGTCTCCACCATGCACTTGGACAAGCTTCTCAGTTGGGACGATATGAGAGACGATGGGGGGCTCGTCCGCGGGGTCAACGGACTGTCATCATCGTCGCTGACCGACTCTTCTTCCTCTTCGCCAATCCCACGACCACACCCGCCCCCGCCATCATCCTCGCGCATCAACGAGTCACAGTTCCTCACCCAGGAGAAGCATGACCTGCTTTCTCGCATCCAAATCATGGAGCTCAACGAACAGGGCGACTACGAGCCCGTCGAGGTCAGCCAGACGAGCGAGCTGGACATGGGCACCTTTCAGCTGCACCAGGGCCTGCAACGGCGCATCGGCATCAGCATCTCGCACAGCTCGGGAGACGCCCTGCCGTGGGGCGACGTCACCGCCGTGCGAGTCGGCAGCATCGTCCTCGTCGACTCGGCAGGCAAGACGCCCGACATGGGGAGCGGCGACCCGCCCGTATCGCTCAAGCTCGCCTCCCACCCCATCTTTCGCGAGAACCCCAACGGCACAAGGAACATCACCCTGTACGCGCAGTGGGACTCGAGCCTGCACAACTCGCTGCTGCTGGATCGCGTCACGGCGGACAAGTATCGTGTGCAGATGACTGTGCACTGGGAGATTAGCTCGGAGAAACTCGCCGAGCCCATGAAGTTTACGCAGAAGGTGTGCGTCCAGATTCTGTCACGAACCTTTGTTCGCCAAAACTCCATGTTCTCCTCGCTGTGGCAGCATGTCCGATTCGTCCGCTCCTCGACCGGCATCTTTACTCTGACCATGCGGCCCGCCCCCATCAAGAGAGTCGGCGACTTGTGGCGCATCTCCAGCCAACACGACTACGTCAAGGGCGAAGAGAACCTCAACAGCTGGGCGCCTCGCGGTGTCTCTCTTGTGGGCGACTTTATCATGGCCCGCAAGAAGAAGAGGCGCGTGGCCGAGATTGCCTGCATGCAGACGGCACTCGACTCGCTTGGCATTGACATGAATGTTAAGCGCGGTGGGGGAGACGACAACGGTGGCGGCAACGGCGACGACAACGAGGACGAAAACGACGACAAGCCCACAACGGAGCTAGAGACGATGCCCGACGAGGACGACGACGTCCTCAACGACACTCCCGAGGCTTCTCAGGCACCGTCTCTTGCCGAGGAAGATGATGATGATTCCGACAATGAAGAAACGGTCAAGGTGGATCTGGAACAGGACGCCGTTGCTCCGGCAGAGGTGGATTCGGCAGTGGCAGATTCGGCAGTGGCAGATCCCGCACTGGCAGATTCGGCAGTGGCAGATCCCGCACCGGCAGATTCGGCAGTGGCAGATCCCGCACCGGCACCTCCCGTTGCATCGGAATACAACGACCATGAATCCGAATTGCTCGAAAAGGCCTTGACGCTGTGGCGCAAGTACCCCGACCCGCTGATCAACATCCTGAGCCCTGCCAACACGGCTCCGCCCACCGACGGCGTCGTCGGACCCGAGTCGTCTGCGGTCCTCGCCGCCAGCCTCATCACGACCATCATCCGCGTCCCCAAGAACCCCAAGGTCCTCAAAGGAGGCTATCTACTCGTCCCCAACAACGATTCGACGCGGTGGGTCAAGCGCTTTGTCGAACTCCGTCGTCCCTACCTCCACATCCACTCAGCGACCGACGGCGATGAAGTCGCCCTCGTCAGCCTCCGCAACTCGCGCATAGACAGCCAGCCCGGCGTCCTCGGCCTCCTCCACGGCCCAGACGACTATGACGCGCCCCCCGGCACCAGCTCCTCGTCGGGCCCGGACTTTACGCCAGGCCACCGTCGCACGGCGTCTGGTCGCGTCATTTCCACCATCTGGACCTCGGGCGGCCCCTCTTCCTCCTCGTCTGGCCGTCAAGGCCCTGCTCGGGGACTGACGCGTCTCAGCGAGCGCATGCAAGCAGGCGTCTTTGCCATTTACGGCACCGACAATACGTGGCTCTTTGCTGCCCGAAGCGAAAAGGATAAGATGGACTGGATCCTGCGCATCGATCAGACCTACATGTCGACGAGTGAGAGCGTGATTCATAGCGGCATGATGAGTCCATATGGGAGTGAATACTAGGCCCTTTTTTTTTTTCTTTTTTTCTTTTCTTTTTTTTTTCTTTTTTTTCCTTTTTTTCTTTTGCTTTTCCTTTTTCTGCCTTTCTTTTTCTTCCTTCATTTTTTGGCGGACTTGTTCTTCTTCGTAATCGCATCTAGAAAACTTTTTTCCTTTGTGAATAGGCGACCCAGGCGGCTTAGATGGTTACATTATACCCTGAAAGTGCATGGCTGTATAGGCTGTATTTTTAAATCAGTGTGGATTGAGCGGGGGAGACAAGGAGCAGCGGCGGTCCGGCTTTGGGAGCTTTGGATATGCTTTGGGGGCTGTCAGGATATCAATTGATGGAGAATTGGCCCTTTTGCTCATGTGATTGATTTTCTGCTTGTGCGTGTCTGCCATATGTCGCTCACTGTGTTTGAGTTGATGCTCTTGGATCTTGTATTCTGAAATGTAAACAAATATCGAGAAATGTATAAGCTATAATGTTCAATAACATTCAATGATACTAGATAATACCAATAGGTAGACAAGAATATAGAGAAGTAGATAATAGTATATAAAATGTATAAAAATATATATTGAATTATATTGCAATGTATTGAAATATAAAATAATATTTAACGATTCACTATATTTCATAATATCCTTATGAATCATGATTTAGCAAATGACTACCCAAGTCTTGCTCCTCTTTCTCATCTTTCAGGTTTACCAAATGAAATCTTGACGCATTTTATCAATGAGTGTGCGTGGGTGTGCAGGTCATTTTCACAGCTGCCCTTTAGTGCCAAGTGGTGATCACGACACGTGACGTGTTAGCACTCGCGCACTAGGCGCAGTGCTTTGTAAGGTCACGAGAATAAGGAACAGACAAGTCGTGGCTGGGGTGGTCAGATGTATGTTAGGTCAACGTTATTGTCTTCCATCAAGCGAGGGAAAGCCTCCTTGATAGTTTGCCTATAATTCTCCGAGTCGTAATTGATAATGTTTTGCTCTAAATTAAGATTTAAAATTACTAGTGCTATAATTAGAATTCTATTTTTGGATATTAGGATTTCTTATTAGTTTGAACCTTGCTGCCTCTGTTACGTGCTGGGAGTTGTGCGTCAATAGGGGGTACTGACGCAATAGGCGTGGTACGTTATACGATCATGAGGAGAAGAAACACGCAGGTCACAGTTAGGTGGACAAGTGTATGTAAGGTCAAAGTTGTTCTTCTCTGTAGAAAGGGGACGGAGCCCTCCTATGTAAGGTGGGTTCCGCCTTTGTAGATGGACCGTAATAGCCGTACTAGTATTACCTAGAGTATATGGTAAATCTATATTTGGTAATAATAATATCTTGTTTTTATTCTTTTTATTTTCTTTACTAGATTTATTACCAAGTTATAGTAATGAAAGAGAGAGAAAGGTATTATTTTTAGCTATTTTAACATCTTTTTTAATATAATCTGGGGGCTCGGAAGTCGTCCAAGGCTCTTGCGTACTTCATCTGATCTAGTGGCACCATCATGGTAGCCAGCTTGTCGCAACCAGTCTTTTCGACCAGTGTTCTTCCCAAATTTCTCCCAGATGACTTCGGACTTTGTCCGCGTCAAGCACAGTGAGCACGGCTCCTGGGAGAGCCGGCGCCTTGCTGATGACGTTGCTCTCTTGGTTGTCATTCCGAGAGAGATTGACGTCCTGGGCGGCCAAGACTTTTCCATGAGCGGTTCGAACAACCTTGAGACCAAATTTTGTCGACAGGCTTAATAGAGCCATCCGAAAGCCCGGCAGCATTTCCATCTCCTTGCTGTTCGGGTGGTAGCCGCTATAGGTGCGGCTTCGGGCCTGTCTCGCCTTCCCGGTCTTTCCCACAATGATCTGCTTTTGGTTGACCATTTTGGTTCCTTGTAAAAATGTGACAGAATAATGAAGCAGGTGAGTGCTCTTTTTTTTTTTTTTTTTTTTTTTTTTTTTTTTTTTTTTTTTTTTTTGGTGATGATGATGATGATGATGCTGTCATGGTTGTGGTTGTGGTTGTGGCTGCTGTTGTTGTTGCAAGTACAGAATAAGAGCGTGTTTCTATCGTCAGAATTTTCATCTTCGTCTTCATTTATGTTTTTCATTCTCTCCAAATTGTGTGCACCCCTACAGCTGTCCACCATGTTAGACGAGTGTCGTTCACCTGTTCGCCAGCCGTCATGGCCCAGCCGAGCCCCCGGTCAGCACCAAAGTGAGGCTTCAGGCGTCGAAGCAATTCCTTCATGTTTTGGATTTCCCCGTCTCACTTCGTGTTCATGATGATCAATACTTGCACAACACAGATTTATTTCTACTTTACAGAAATCATTACCATAAGCCATCACGTCACGACGATCAAAAAGCAAGAAATCCTCAAAGACAATGTCAAGGCTCGACCAACCGTCCATCGAAAATTGCGACAGATGTGCACACAAAAAAAGAAAAAGGCTGAAGGAAAGACGGACGTGAAAGACCTTAAAGGACCAAATCGACCAATATTTGACGAATATCGGACAGCCAACGACGAAGGAGAACTCATGCGTCATTGGGATCGCGGCAAGGCACGACAAGTGTTTGAGGCCATCAAGTCGACCACCAGGTATCTGCTCAAGCTGTGGAAAGTGACCGAAGTCGTGATGAGATGCTCTCCATGGGCAATCCTCTCGCCCGTCTATGGTCTATGTGTACGGGACGAGGAGGGACTTGGCCAATCCGGCCCGATATTGGAAAGAAGTGTATGGCCGAAGGCCTTGTGCACTAGGCTTGGCGCTCTTGTCTGTCACCCACTATGGGAAACCCAGCGCTTCAATCTCCTCACGGCTCTGCAATTCGTTGTCATGTGCCGCTTGGGCGACTGGACCGAGTGGAGTATGCCCATGGAGGAGACCGACAACCTGAGCTTGGAACAGCTACGAAAAACGTTCAAGAAACCCCGCGAGCGCACGACGAGACCGCAAAAAGTATGCTCTCGGCTCAGGGAACTTGTGGAGAAAAAAGGCCTCATACCACAAGGTGTTTTCCCGTTCTTTTGTCGCCTTGCCTCGCAGATCGACGAACCCCGTCGTCCTACATGTCGAGAAGTGAGCGACATTGGACGCGAGTTGGCATTGGTTGTCGGTGACCTGGATATCCCCACCAAAGCACTCGACTCGTATAAGTATGGAGCAGTAAGACATTTATCAATGTCAAACTATATCAATGTCAAACTATATTGCAGTATATGGAATGCATCCGTGCCCCCACCCGGCGTACATGGACATGACGTGCAATAGTGTTATACCAGGGCCTACCTATATCAAGAACATGTAAGAATATATAAGAGAATATAGAAATGTAGAAAAATACGGAAGAGTAAAGAAAAGTGATGTAATAGATTAAAGAATATATAAAAATTTAGAACCGTATTTAAGTATATAAAACATATATATATATATATAATTATAATAGTATAATTAATTATAGAAACTATAAAACTATAAAAGAACATAAAAAGTATATTAGTGTATAAAATATTGAAAAGAGAATCCAGCTTACAAAGAAGCTATGACGAGGGCATCCGACGCTCTCGGTGCGCCTGGGATAGCGATTCATTCGGCTAGAATAGGCATCTAGAATGAACAAGATCTAATGAATATTTTAAATTGAGAGAACTATGAACTACATCTAGTACACAGTATAATCATTGTATGATTGTACACGTCGACATGGCAGGGGAAATGAGCTGGCTTGTCAGAAATTATCACGATATAAACAGCACACGATTCATCTTTGGAAGAGAGCATAGGCATCTTTCAATGGATGGCTGCATCCTCACTTGCCTGTTCGTAGCCACAGATGAGGTCACTTGGGCACGGCTGCTGGAGAAGTGTAGCCTTCATAGACCAAAGGATAGGTGTATGGCGGGCGCAGCAGTCGCAGATGTCAACACTCCGTTGGTTCAGCCATTTCCCAGGCAAAACGTTTCTCCCACTTGCTCGTCCACCAAGTCGGGCCTTGGCGGAAGGAAACGTGGTTCGCGATGAGATGTCGATCGTCCAGGGGGCGCAGGCCTGGCAGAAACATTTGACCAGGATCTTTTCTTTGTTTAATTCTCCGGATGGATGGCTGATCCATGTTTTGTTTTTCTTCTTCCTTGTTCCTTCCTTTTTCTTTTCTTTTCTTTTCTTTTCTTTTCTTTTTTTTTTTTTGACACC